>CAWUDS030002432.1:0-25974 GCA_963859935.3 Lathyrus sativus | reverse complement strand
TACAGATAAATATAACATTAATTATTAAAGTTTATTTTTTCTTAAAATATTTTTTTTTTACAATTGACATTTATATAATTATTAGTTTTAAAACTAAATCAATCTTTAAACCTAAATAGACACTTAGATTTTTGTAATAAAAAGAATAAATTAAGTTAAAATTCAAATATAAATAAATATATATCCCAAAGTGTTTATTATTTGCTACCTGCTAAGTTGAAATACTTTAATTCCCACCTAATAGTTTAAGCAAAATTAGGAAAAATTTAACATAGCCTCCAACTTCTGCCTTCCTAGTGCAAAGAGATCAAATTGTCACGGCAAGAATGTTTCTTAAACGCTTGAAATTCTTGCTCGAAAGAGAACAAGTTTATTAAAAAAATAAAATTCAGCACTATTATCATTTTTTTCACTATCTTAAAGATAAAGTGATTGGAATTTCTCCTCAAGTTTATCGTACTCCAACGTCCACATTCTATCACTTTAACTAATGATTTGGTCTCGTTTTACATTCTATTCAAAAAAATATTACGTTTTGATTTACTTGTTGAGTTAGTTTTTGAAACCACATTTTGAATTCTACTACCATTAAAAGATTGGATCAATATAATGCACTTAAAATTACGTGAAAAAAAATCAATATAGTTTTTTATTTTAATGTTTTCATATTGCATAATTTAATGGATGACTCTGATAACCTTAAATAAACGAACTGCCTCCGATTTTTTAAATTTTATTTTGATATGATTTTACATTTAAAATGTATTAGAATGTGAAAATTTTTTTCTAGATCTAACAAATATACGAGCAAATACATTTATAAATAGGATGTAGGGGATCTCCACCAGCCTGTACACAAGTTCCATGACCTTTATAAGTTTGAAAGCACCATGCTCCACAGGCTTCAAGTAGGCATTGTCCTTCACGGGTTATGACACATTCTTTCGCCATTGCAATTTCTATAACTGAAAATCAAAATCGAGCATAATTAGCTTTAAAAAATAACCATGAAGAGAATAAGCAAATATGGAAAAATTATATGTTTTTAGACAATATTTTGTAAATAATTTCTTTATATTAAAATTTTAAATTCTATTAATCAGTTGGGGTTCTTTTGAATAACAAATTTGAATAAATAAACTTATTCAAATTATGAAAGACAACCCACTCCATAACAAACAAACAATACTATCACTCGTACGAGGACCTATAAATTATTTTTTAAAAGATATTAACATGTGAATGATTGATTAGTAAACTTCCAACTTTAAAACTCTACGATTAATTTATTACTTATAAAACATATATTGCTTTTATGAAAACTAATTGGGAATTAGACTAAAATTTTTGACGTGTGATGATATATAAAATCATGAATAGCTGACTTGAAGACTTCTGCATAGTAATATCATAACCTTAATAAAAAGAATGATTTTGTTTCATTTTTATTGTGATATAAGACTGTACATGTTAACTAAACGTAACAAACACTACCTGCACACATAAAATGCTACAATATTATTTTACGTAATAGTATATATATTTTTTGAGTAACTGAAAAGTTAGTATACCCGAAACAATGAAGAAAAGAGCTATAATTAACATAAAGGAATTTTTAGCCATTTCAAATTGCTCAAAAACAAAAGAAGAAAATGGATATATTTTGGTTAAACCTGTCCATGGGTTTATATAGAGGATTGTTTTTGAAATAATCGTCAATAACATAAAAAATATAATATATTATATATATTATTTATAAAATATAAAATGTATTGTCAAATTTTATATTCTAGAGGTTAAATAAAAAAATTTCTATACATTTGGAAATATTCTTAACAATTCAGATTTGCAATATATTATAAAAAATCATATTTAAAATGTCAAACATAGAAAAAAATTTGTCCAAAAATATGTATTTAAATATGTTAATATATGAAACTTAATAAAGTTAAAATATTGATTTATAATTTTCAATAGTAAGGGTCATTCGAATGATCTTTATAACAATAGTTAGAGTTTGAATTTTTAATCTTAAAATAAAGATTTGAATGACTATTTTAAAAAATTATACAAATATATCATTAGTTTCATATGATTTTGTATATCTTGACATACACTGTTATATACGACAATAATTTTCTGATAAATAAAAAAAAATTAATTTTAAGCGCGAAACTGACATTTGATCATTAGTAAGAAATTTCGATAATTTAGTGTAGAGATTATTTTAATAATCCAATTTAACAAAGAGAAATTTCATATAATTAATATTATTAATTATGATTAGGGTATATTAGCGTCAAGCAGAAATATTTCAGTAAATTGTTTAATGACAGGAAGTGAATAATTCGGAGTCAGGGAAGCGAAAAGTTAAGTCTTTGCAATTTATCTAACATTGCATTAACATTTCTCCCCTCTCCTTATAAATCAAGGGGAGAAACCAAAAAGGAATAACCCAATCATCAATAACCTCCTACGTGGTGTCAGGAACTGATTGTAAATTTATGATAAAATAAGAAAAATAGGAAAAGATAGGAAGATTGAAAAATTTACTCGCACTAACATAACTTTAGTCTTTACCCTTGGCCAAAAGCTCTATTTAATGGGAAACGTTCCTGGGTAAAGTAAACTTACACTGGGCTTAACGATAACCATAAGGCATTGATAAAAGCCTCCTAGGTAGGTTTGTCGGAGGACATGAAAAGCGCACAGATTAAGCTCGACTACATCATTTAGAATTCTTGTGTGAATATAAAAAAAATATTTGCTTAAATTACTAAAAATAATTATTCAATAATTTTCATATGGATAAGCATTTGATAAGATTTGAAACTTCCGCAATAACGCTATCATGGATAAGCCGTATCAAATAAGTTTTTGGACTAGTAATACCAACGCACTACAACAAGCCTTAGATATTGCTATTTTTTTAAGAAGATCTAAATTTACAGATAAATATAACATTAATTATTAAAGTTTATTTTTTCTTAAAATATTTTTTTTTTACAATTGACATTTATATAATTATTAGTTTTAAAACTAAATCAATCTTTAAACCTAAATAGACACTTAGATTTTTGTAATAAAAAGAATAAATTAAGTTAAAATTCAAATATAAATAAATATATATCCCAAAGTGTTTATTATTTGCTACCTGCTAAGTTGAAATACTTTAATTCCCACCTAATAGTTTAAGCAAAATTAGGAAAAATTTAACATAGCCTCCAACTTCTGCCTTCCTAGTGCAAAGAGATCAAATTGTCACGGCAAGAATGTTTCTTAAACGCTTGAAATTCTTGCTCGAAAGAGAACAAGTTTATTAAAAAAATAAAATTCAGCACTATTATCATTTTTTTCACTATCTTAAAGATAAAGTGATTGGAATTTCTCCTCAAGTTTATCGTACTCCAACGTCCACATTCTATCACTTTAACTAATGATTTGGTCTCGTTTTACATTCTATTCAAAAAAATATTACGTTTTGATTTACTTGTTGAGTTAGTTTTTGAAACCACATTTTGAATTCTACTACCATTAAAAGATTGGATCAATATAATGCACTTAAAATTACGTGAAAAAAAATCAATATAGTTTTTTATTTTAATGTTTTCATATTGCATAATTTAATGGATGACTCTGATAACCTTAAATAAACGAACTGCCTCCGATTTTTTAAATTTTATTTTGATATGATTTTACATTTAAAATGTATTAGAATGTGAAATTTTTTTTCTAGATCTAACAAATATACGAGCAAATACATTTATAAACAGGATGTAGGGGATCTCCACCAGCCTGTACACAAGTTCCATGACCTTTATAAGTTTGAAAGCACCATGCTCCACAGGCTTCAAGTAGGCATTGTCCTTCACGGGTTATGACACATTCTTTCGCCATTGCAATTTCTATAACGGAAAATCAAAATCGAGCATAATTAGCTTTAAAAAATAACCATGAAGAGAATAAGCAAATATGGAAAAATTATATGTTTTTAGACAATATTTTGTAAATAATTTCTTTATATTAAAATTTTAAATTCTATTAATCAGTTGGGGTTCTTTTGAATAACAAATTTGAATAAATAAACTTATTCAAATTATGAAAGACAACCCACTCCATAAAAAACAAACAATACTATCACTCTTACGAGGACCTATAAATTATTTTTTAAAAGATATTAACATGTGAATGATTGATTAGTAAACTTCCAACTTTAAAACTCTACGATTAATTTATTACTTATAAAACATATATTGCTTTTATGAAAACTAATTGGGAATTAGACTAAAATTTTTGACGTGTGATGATATATAAAATCATGAATAGCTGACTTGAAGACTTCTGCATAGTAATATCATAACCTTAATAAAAAGAATGATTTTCTTTCATTTTTATTGTGATATAAGACTGTACATGTTAACTAAACGTAACAAACACTACCTGCACACATAAAATGCTACAATATTATTTTACGTAATAGTATAGATATTTTTTGAGTAACTGAAAAGTTAGTATACCCGAAACAATGAAGAAAAGAGCTATAATTAACATAAAGGAATTTTTAGCCATTTCAAATTGCTCAAAAACAAAAGAAGAAAATGGATATATTTTGGTTAAACCTGTCCATGGGTTTATATAGAGGATTGTTTTTGAAATAATCGTCAATAACATAAAAAATATAATATATTATATATATTATTTATAAAATATAAAATGTATTGTCAAATTTTATATTCTAGAGGTTAAATAAAAAAATTTCTATACATTTGGAAATATTCTTAACAATTCAGATTTGCAATATATTATAAAAAATCATATTTAAAATGTCAAACATAGAAAAAAAAATTTGTTCAAAAATATGTATTTAAATATGTTAATCTATGAAACTTAATAAAGTTAAAATATTGATTTATAATTTTGAATAGTAAGGGTCATTCGAATGATCTTTATAACAATAGTTAGAGTTTGAATTTTTAATCTTAAAATAAAGATTTGAATGACTATTTTAAAAAATTATACAAATATATTATTAGTTTCATATGATTTTGTATATCTTGACATACACTGTTATATACGACAATAATTTTTTGATAAATAAAAAAAATTAATTTTAAGGGCGAAATTGACATTTGATCATTAGTAAGAAATTTCGATAATTTAGTGTAGAGATTATTTTAATAATCCAATTTAACAAAGATAAATTTTATATAATTAATATTATTAATTATGATTAGGGTATATTAGCGTAAAGCAGAAATATTTCAGTAAATTGTTTAATGACGGGAAGTGAATAATTCGGAGTCAGGGAAGCGAAAAGTTAAGTCTTTGCAATTTATCTAACATTGCATTAACATTTCACCCCTCTCCTTATAAATCAAGGGGAGAAACCAAAAAGGAATAACCCAATCATCAATAACCTCCTACGTGGTGTCAGGAACTGATTGTAAATTTATGATAAAATAAAAAAAATAGGAAAAGATAGGAAGATTGAAAAATTTACTCGCACTAACATAACTTTAGTCTTTACCCTTGGCCAAAAGCTCTATTTAATGGGAAACGTGCCTGGGTAAAGTAAACTTACACTGGGCTTAACGATAACCATAAGGCATTGATAAAAGCCTCCTAGGTAGGTTTGTCGGAGGACATGAAAAGCGCACAGATTAAGCTCGACTACATCATTTAGAATTCTTGTGTGAATATAAAAAAAAATATTTGCTTAAATTACTAAAAATAATTATTCCATAATTTTCATATGGATAAGCATTTGATAAGATTTGAAACTTCCGCAATAACGCTATCATGGATAGGCCGTATCAAATAAGTTTTTGGACTAGTAATACCAACGCACTACAACAAGCCTTATATATTGCTATTTTTTTAAGAAGATCTAAATTTACAGATAAATATAACATTAATTATTAAAGTTTATTTTTTCTTAAAATATTTTTTTTTACAATTGAATTTTATATATAATTATTAGTTTTAAAACTAAATCAATCTTTAAACCTAAATAGACACTTAGATTTTTGTAATAAAAAGAATAAATTAAGTTAAAATTCAAATATAAATAAATATATATCCCAAAGTGTTTATTATTTGCTACCTGCTAAGTTGAAATACTTTAATTCCCAACTAATAGTTTAAGCAAAATTAGGAAAAATTTAACATAGCCTCCAACTTCTGCCTTCTTAGTGCAAAGAGATCAAATTGTCACGACAAGAATGTTTCTTAAACGCTTGAAATTATTGCTCGAAAGAGAACAAGTTTATTAAAAAAAAACTAAAATTCAGCACTGTTATCATTTTTTTCACTATCTTAAAGATAAAGTGATTGGGATTTCTCCTCAATTTTATCGTACTCCAACGTCCACATTCTATCACTTTAACTAATGATTTGGTCTCGTTTTACATTCTATTCAAAAAAATATTACGTTTTGATTTACTTGTTGAGTTAGTTTTTGAAACCACATTTTGAATTCTACTACCATTAAAAGAGTGGATCAATATAATGCACTTAAAATTACGTGAAAAAAAATCAATATAGTTTTTTATTTTAATGCTTTCATATTGCATAATTTAATGGATGACTCTGATAACCTTAAATAAACGAACTGCCTCCGATTTTTTAAATTTTATTTTGATATGATTTTACATTTAAAATGTATTAGAATGTGAAAATTTTTTTCTAGATCGAACAAATATACGAGCAAATACATTTATAAACAGGATGTATGGGATCTCCACCAGCCTGTACACAAGTTCCATGACCTTTATAAGTTTGAAAGCACCATGCTCCACAGGCTTCAAGTAGGCATTGTCCTTCACGGGTTATGACACATTCTTTCGCCATTGCAATTTCTATAACTGAAAATCCAAATCGAGCATAATTAGCTTTAAAAAATAACCATGAAGAGAATAAGCAAATATGGAAAAATTATATGTTTTTAGACAATATTTTGTAAATAATTTCTTTATATTAAAATTTTAAATTCTATTAATCAGTTGGGGTTCTTTTGAATAACAAATTTGAATAAATAAACTTATTCAAATTATGAAAGACAACCCACTCCATAACAAACAAACAATACTATCACTCGTACGAGGACCTATAAATTATTTTTTAAAAGATATTAACATGTGAATGATTGATTAGTAAACTTCCAACTTTAAAACACTACGATTAATTTATTACTTATAAAACATATATTGCTTTTATGAAAACTAATTGGGAATTAGACTAAAATTTTTGACGTGTGATGATATATAAAATCATGAATAGCTGACTTGAAGACTTCTGCATAGTAATATCATAACCTTAATAAAAAGAATGATTTTCTTTCATTTTTATTGTGATATAAGACTGTACATGTTAACTAAACGTAACAAACACTACCTGCACACATAAAATGCTACAATATTATTTTACGTAATAGTATAGATATTTTTTGAGTAACTGAAAAGTTAGTATACCCGAAACAATGAAGAAAAGAGCTATAATTAACATAAAGGAATTTTTAGCCATTTCAAATTGCTCAAAAACAAAAGAAGAAAATGGATATATTTTGGTTAAACCTGTCCATGGGTTTATATAGAGGATTGTTTTTGAAATAATCGTCAATAACATAAAAAATATAATATATTATATATATTATTTATAAAATATAAAATGTATTGTCAAATTTTATATTCTAGAGGTTAAATAAAAAAATTTCATATACATTTGGAAATATTCTTAACAATTCAGATTTGCAATATATTATAAAAAATCATATTTAAAATGTCAAACATAGAAAAAAAAATTTGTTCAAAAATATGTATTTAAATATGTTAATCTATGAAACTTAATAAAGTTAAAATATTGATTTATAATTTTGAATAGTAAGGGTCATTCGAATGATCTTTATAACAATAGTTAGAGTTTGAATTTTTAATCTTAAAATAAAGATTTGAATGACTATTTTAAAAAATTATATAAATATATCATTAGTTTCATATGATTTTGTATATCTTGACATACACTGTTATATACGACAATAATTTTCCGATAAATAAAAAAAAATTAATTTTAAGGGCGAAACTGACATTTGATCATTAGTAAGAAATTTTGATAATTTAGTGTAGAGATTATTTTAATAATCCAATTTAACAAAGAGAAATTTCATATAATTAATATTATTAATTATGATTAGGGTATATTAGCGTCAAGCGGAAATATTTCAGTAAATTGTTTAATGACGGGAAGTGAATAATTCGGAGTCAGGGAAGCGAAAAGTTAAGTCTTTGCAATTTATCTAACATTGCATTAACATTTCTCCCCTCTCCTTATAAATCAAGGGGAGAAACCAAAAAGGAATAACCCAATCATCAATAACCTCCTACGTGGCCTCGGGAACTGATTGTAAATTTATGATAAAATAAGAAAAATAGGAAAAGATAGGAAGATTGAAAAATTTACTCGCACTAACATAACTTTAGTCTTTACCCTTGGCCAAAAGCTCTATTTAATGGGAAACGTTCCTGGGTAAAGTAAACTTACACTGGGCTTAACGATAACCATAAGGCATTGATAAAAGCCTCCTAGGTAGGTTTGTCGGAGGACATGAAAAGCGCACAGATTAAGCTCGACTACATCATTTAGAATTCTTGTGTGAATATTAAAAAAAATATTTGCTTAAATTACTAAAAATAATTATTCCATAATTTTCATATGGATAAGCATTTGATAAGATTTGAAACTTCCGCAATAACGCTATCATGGATAAGCCATATCAAATAAGTTTTTGGACTAGTAATACCAACGCACTACAACAAGCCTTATATATTGCTATTTTTTTAAGAAGATCTAAATTTACAGATAAATATAACATTAATTATTAAAGTTTATTTTTTGTTAAAATATTTTTTTTTACAATTGACATTTATATAATTATTAGTTTTAAAACTAAATCAATCTTTAAACCTAAATAGAAACTTAGATTTTTGTAATAAAAAGAATAAATTAAGTTAAAATTCAAATATAAATAAATATATATCCCAAAGTGTTTATTATTTGCTACCTGCTAAGTGGAAAATCTTTAATTCCCACCTAATTGTTTAAGCAAAATTAGGAAAAATTTAACATAGCCTCCAACTTCTGCCTTCCTAGTGCAAAGAGATCAAATTGTCACGACAAGAATGTTTCTTAAACGCTTGAAATTATTGCTCGAAAGAGAACAAGTTTATTAAAAAAATAAAATTCAGCACTGTTATCATTTTTTTCACTATCTTAAAGATAAAGTGATTGGGATTTCTCCTCAATTTTATCGTACTCCAACGTCCACATTCTATCACTTTAACTAATGATTTGGTCTCGTTTTACATTCTATTCAAAAAAATATTACGTTTTGATTTACTTGTTGAGTTAGTTTTTGAAACCACATTTTGAATTCTACTACCATTAAAAGAGTGGATCAATATAATGCACTTAAAATTACGTGAAAAAAAATCAATATAGTTTTTTATTTTAATGTTTTCATATTGCATAATTTAATGGATGACTCTGATAACCTTAAATAAACGAACTGCCTCCGATTTTTTAAATTTTATTTTGATATGATTTTACATTTAAAATGTATTAGAATGTGAAAAAAAATTTCTAGATCGAACAAATATACGAGCAAATACATTTATAAACAGGATGTATGGGATCTCCACCAGCCTATACACAAGTTCCATGACCTTTATAAGTTTGAAAGCACCATGCTCCACAGGCTTCAAGTAGGCATTGTCCTTCACGGGTTATGACACATTCTTTCGCCATTGCAATTTCTATAACTGAAAATCCAAATCGAGCATAATTAGCTTTAAAAAATAACCATGAAGAGAATAAGCAAATATGGAAAAATTATATGTTTTTAGACAATATTTTGTAAATAATTTCTTTATATTAAAATTTTAAATTCTATTAATCAGTTGGGGTTCTTTTGAATAACAAATTTGAATAAATAAACTTATTCAAATTATGAAAGACAACCCACTCCATAACAAACAAACAATACTATCACTCGTACGAGGACCTATAAATTATTTTTTAAAAGATATTAACATGTGAATGATTGATTAGTAAACTTCCAACTTTAAAACTCTACGATTAATTTATTACTTATAAAACATATATTGCTTTTATGAAAACTAATTGGGAATTAGACTAAAATTTTTGACGTGTGATGATATATAAAATCATGAATAGCTGACTTGAAGACTTCTGCATAGTAATATCATAACCTTAATAAAAAGAATGATTTTCTTTCATTTTTATTGTGATATAAGACTGTACATGTTAACTAAACGTAACAAACACTACCTGCACACATAAAATGCTACAATATTATTTTACTTAATAGTATAGATATTTTTTGAGTAACTGAAAAGTTAGTATACCCGAAACAATGAAGAAAAGAGCTATAATTAACATAAAGGAATTTTTAGCCATTTCAAATTGCTCAAAAACAAAAGAAGAAAATGGATATGTTTTGGTTAAACCTGTCCATGGGTTTATATAGAGGATTGTTTTTGAAATAATCGTCAATAACATAAAAAATATAATATATTATATATATTATTTATAAAATATAAAATGTATTGTCAAATTTTATATTCTAGAGGTTAAATAAAAAAATTTCCTATACATTTGGAAATATTCTTAACAATTCAGATTTGCAATATATTATAAAAAATCATATTTAAAATGTCAAACATAGAAAAAAAAATTTGTTCAAAAATATGTATTTAAATATGTTAATCTATGAAACTTAATAAAGTTAAAATATTGATTTATAATTTTGAATAGTAAGGGTCATTCGAATGATCTTTATAACAATAGTTAGAGTTTGAATTTTTAATCTTAAAATAAAGATTTGAATGACTATTTTAAAAAATTATATAAATATATCATTAGTTTCATATGATTTTGTATATCTTGACATACATTGTTATATACGACAATAATTTTCTGATAAATAAAAAAAAATTAATTTTAAGGGCGAAACTGACATTTGATCATTAGTAAGAAATTTCGATAATTTAGTGTAGAGATTATTTTAATAATCCAATTTAACAAAGAGAAATTTCATATAATTAATATTATTAATTATGATTAGGGTATATTAGCGTCAAGCGGAAATATTTCAGTAAATTGTTTAATGACGGGAAGTGAATAATTCGGAGTCAGGGAAGCGAAAAGTTAAGTCTTTGCAATTTATCTAACATTGCATTAACATTTCTCCCCTCTCCTTATAAATCAAGGGGAGAAACCAAAAAGGAATAACCCAATCATCAATAACCTCCTACGTGGTCTCAGGAACTGATTGTAAATTTATGATAAAATAAGAAAAATAGGAAAAGATAGGAAGATTGAAAAATTTACTCGCACTAACATAACTTTAGTCTTTACCCTTGGCCAAAAGCTCTATTTAATGGGAAACGTTCCTGGGTAAAGTAAACTTACACTGGGCTTAACGATAACCATAAGGCATTGATAAAAGCCTCCTAGGTAGGTTTGTCGGAGGACATGAAAAGCACACAGATTAAGCTCGACTACATCATTTAGAATTCTTGTGTGAATATAAAAAAAAATATTTGCTTAAATTACTAAAAATAATTATTCCATAATTTTCATATGGATAAGCATTTGATAAGATTTGAAACTTCCGCAATAACGCTATCATGGATAAGCCGTATCAAATAAGTTTTTGGACTAGTAATACCAACGCACTACAACAAGCCTTATATATTGCTATTTTTTTAAGAAGATCTAAATTTACAGATAAATATAACATTAATTATTAAAGTTTATTTTTTCTTAAAATATTTTTTTTACAATTGACATTTATATAATTATTAGTTTTAAAACTAAATCAATCTTTAAACCTAAATAGACACTTAGATTTTTGTAATAAAAAGAATAAATTAAGTTAAAATTCAAATATAAATAAATATATATCCCAAAGTGTTTATTATTTGCTACCTGCTAAGTTGAAATACTTTAATTCCCACCTAATAGTTTAAGCAAAATTAGGAAAAATTTAACATAGCCTCCAACTTCTGCCTTCCTAGTGCAAAGAGATCAAATTGTCACGACAAGAATGTTTCTTAAACGCTTGAAATTATTGCTCGAAAGAGAACAAGTTTATTAAAAAAATAAAATTCAGCACTGTTATCATTTTTTTCACTATCTTAAAGATAAAGTGATTGGAATTTCTCCTCAAGTTTATCGTACTCCAACGTCCACATTCTATCACTTTAACTAATGATTTGGTCTCGTTTAACATTCTATTCAAAAAAATATTACGTTTTGATTTACTTGTTGAGTTAGTTTTTGAAACCACATTTTGAATTCTACTACCATTAAAAGAGTGGATCAATATAATGCACTTAAAATTACGTGAAAAAAAATCAATATAGTTTTTTATTTTAATGTTTTCATATTGCATAATTTAATGGATGACTCTGATAACCTTAAATAAACGAACTGCCTCTGATTTTTTAAATTTTATTTTGATATGATTTTACATTTAAAATGTATTAGAATGTGAAAAATTTTTTCTAGATCGAACAAATATACGAGCAAATACATTTATAAACAGGATGTATGGGATCTCCACCAGCCTGTACACAAGTTCCATGACCTTTATAAGTTTGAAAGCACCATGCTCCACAGGCTTCAAGTAGGCATTGTCCTTTACGGGTTATGACACATTCTTTCGCCATTGCAATTTCTATAACTGAAAATCAAAATCGAGCATAATTAGCTTTAAAAAATAACCATGAAGAGAATAAGCAAATATGGAAAAATTATATGTTTTTAGACAATATTTTGTAAATAATTTCTTTATATTAAAATTTTAAATTCTATTAATCAGTTGGGGTTATTTTGAATAACAAATTTGAATAAATAAAATTATTCAAATTATGAAAGACAACCCACTCCATAACAAACAAACAATACTATCACTCGTACGAGGACCTATAAATTATTTTTTAAAAGATATTAACATGTGAATGATTGATTAGTAAACTTCCAACTTTAAAACTCTACGATTAATTTATTACTTATAAAACATATATTGCTTTTATGAAAACTAATTGGGAATTAGACTAAAATTTTTGACGTGTGATGATATATAAAATCATGAATAGCTGACTTGAAGACTTCTGCATAGTAATATCATAACCTTAATAAAAAGAATGATTTTCTTTCATTTTTATTGTGATATAAGACTGTACATGTTAACTAAACGTAACAAACACTACCTGCACACATAAAATGCTACAATATTATTTTACGTAATAGTATAGATATTTTTTGAGTAACTGAAAAGTTAGTATACCCGAAACAATGAAGAAAAGAGCTATAATTAACATAAAGGAATTTTTAGCCATTTCAAATTGCTCAAAAACAAAAGAAGAAAATGGATATGTTTTGGTTAAACCTGTCCATGGGTTTATATAGAGGATTGTTTTTAAAATAATCGTCAATAACATAAAAAATATAATATATTATATATATTATTTATAAAATATAAAATGTATTGTCAAATTTTATATTCTAGAGGTTAAATAAAAAAATTTCTATACATTTGGAAATATTCTTAACAATTCAGATTTGCAATATATTATAAAAAAATCATATTTAAAATGTCAAACATAGAAAAAAAAAATTGTTAAAAAATATGTATTTAAATATGTTAATCTATGAAACTTAATAAAGTTAAAATATTGATTTATAATTTTGAATAGTAAGAGTCATTCGAATGATATTTATAACAATAGTTAGAGTTTGAATTTTTAATCTTAAAATAAAGATTTGAATGACTATTTTAAAAAATTAAATAAATATATCATTAGTTTCATATGATTTTGTATATCTTGACATACACTGTTATATACGACAATAATTTTCTGATAAATAAAAAAATATTAATTTTAAGGGCGAAACTGACATTTGATCATTAGTAAGAAATTTCGATAATTTAGTGTAGAGATTATTTTAATAATCCAATTTAACAAAGAGAAATTTCATATAATTAATATTATTAATTATGATTAGGGTATATTAGCGTCAAGCGGAAATATTTCAGTAAATTGTTTAATGACGGGAAGTGAATAATTCGGAGTCAGGGAAGCGAAAAGTTAAGTCTTTGCAATTTATCTAACATTGCATTAACATTTCTCCCCTCTCCTTATAAATCAAGGGGAGAAACCAAAAAGGAATAACCCAATCATCAATAACCTCCTACGTGGTCTCAGGAACTGATTGTAAATTTATGATAAAATAAGAAAAATAGGAAAAGATAGGAAGATTGAAAAATTTACTCGCACTAACATAACTTTAGTCTTTACCCTTGGCCAAAAGCTCTATTTAATGGGAAACGTTCCTGGGTAAAGTAAACTTACACTGGGCTTAACGATAACCATAAGGCATTGATAAAAGCCTCCTAGGTAGGTTTGTCGGAGGACATGAAAAGCACACAGATTAAGCTCGACTACATCATTTAGAATTCTTGTGTGAATATAAAAAAAAATATTTGCTTAAATTACTAAAAATAATTATTCCATAATTTTCATATGGATAAGCATTTGATAAGATTTGAAACTTCCGCAATAACGCTATCATGGATAAGCCGTATCAAATAAGTTTTTGGACTAGTAATACCAACGCACTACAACAAGCCTTATATATTGCTATTTTTTTAAGAAGATCTAAATTTACAGATAAATATAACATTAATTATTAAAGTTTATTTTTTCTTAAAATATTTTTTTTACAATTGACATTTATATAATTATTAGTTTTAAAACTAAATCAATCTTTAAACCTAAATAGACACTTAGATTTTTGTAATAAAAAGAATAAATTAAGTTAAAATTCAAATATAAATAAATATATATCCCAAAGTGTTTATTATTTGCTACCTGCTAAGTTGAAATACTTTAATTCCCACCTAATAGTTTAAGCAAAATTAGGAAAAATTTAACATAGCCTCCAACTTCTGCCTTCCTAGTGCAAAGAGATCAAATTGTCACGACAAGAATGTTTCTTAAACGCTTGAAATTATTGCTCGAAAGAGAACAAGTTTATTAAAAAAATAAAATTCAGCACTGTTATCATTTTTTTCACTATCTTAAAGATAAAGTGATTGGAATTTCTCCTCAAGTTTATCGTACTCCAACGTCCACATTCTATCACTTTAACTAATGATTTGGTCTCGTTTAACATTCTATTCAAAAAAATATTACGTTTTGATTTACTTGTTGAGTTAGTTTTTGAAACCACATTTTGAATTCTACTACCATTAAAAGAGTGGATCAATATAATGCACTTAAAATTACGTGAAAAAAAATCAATATAGTTTTTTATTTTAATGTTTTCATATTGCATAATTTAATGGATGACTCTGATAACCTTAAATAAACGAACTGCCTCTGATTTTTTAAATTTTATTTTGATATGATTTTACATTTAAAATGTATTAGAATGTGAAAAATTTTTTCTAGATCGAACAAATATACGAGCAAATACATTTATAAACAGGATGTATGGGATCTCCACCAGCCTGTACACAAGTTCCATGACCTTTATAAGTTTGAAAGCACCATGCTCCACAGGCTTCAAGTAGGCATTGTCCTTTACGGGTTATGACACATTCTTTCGCCATTGCAATTTCTATAACTGAAAATCAAAATCGAGCATAATTAGCTTTAAAAAATAACCATGAAGAGAATAAGCAAATATGGAAAAATTATATGTTTTTAGACAATATTTTGTAAATAATTTCTTTATATTAAAATTTTAAATTCTATTAATCAGTTGGGGTTATTTTGAATAACAAATTTGAATAAATAAAATTATTCAAATTATGAAAGACAACCCACTCCATAACAAACAAACAATACTATCACTCGTACGAGGACCTATAAATTATTTTTTAAAAGATATTAACATGTGAATGATTGATTAGTAAACTTCCAACTTTAAAACTCTACGATTAATTTATTACTTATAAAACATATATTGCTTTTATGAAAACTAATTGGGAATTAGACTAAAATTTTTGACGTGTGATGATATATAAAATCATGAATAGCTGACTTGAAGACTTCTGCATAGTAATATCATAACCTTAATAAAAAGAATGATTTTCTTTCATTTTTATTGTGATATAAGACTGTACATGTTAACTAAACGTAACAAACACTACCTGCACACATAAAATGCTACAATATTATTTTACGTAATAGTATAGATATTTTTTGAGTAACTGAAAAGTTAGTATACCCGAAACAATGAAGAAAAGAGCTATAATTAACATAAAGGAATTTTTAGCCATTTCAAATTGCTCAAAAACAAAAGAAGAAAATGGATATGTTTTGGTTAAACCTGTCCATGGGTTTATATAGAGGATTGTTTTTAAAATAATCGTCAATAACATAAAAAATATAATATATTATATATATTATTTATAAAATATAAAATGTATTGTCAAATTTTATATTCTAGAGGTTAAATAAAAAAATTTCTATACATTTGGAAATATTCTTAACAATTCAGATTTGCAATATATTATAAAAAAATCATATTTAAAATGTCAAACATAGAAAAAAAAATTGTTAAAAAATATGTATTTAAATATGTTAATCTATGAAACTTAATAAAGTTAAAATATTGATTTATAATTTTGAATAGTAAGAGTCATTCGAATGATATTTATAACAATAGTTAGAGTTTGAATTTTTAATCTTAAAATAAAGATTTGAATGACTATTTTAAAAAATTAAATAAATATATCATTAGTTTCATATGATTTTGTATATCTTGACATACACTGTTATATACGACAATAATTTTCTGATAAATAAAAAAATATTAATTTTAAGGGCGAAACTGACATTTGATCATTAGTAAGAAATTTCGATAATTTAGTGTAGAGATTATTTTAATAATCCAATTTAACAAAGAGAAATTTCATATAATTAATATTATTAATTATGATTAGGGTATATTAGCGTCAAGCGGAAATATTTCAGTAAATTGTTTAATGACGGGAAGTGAATAATTCGGAGTCAGGGAAGCGAAAAGTTAAGTCTTTGCAATTTATCTAACATTGCATTAACATTTCTCCCCTCTCCTTATTAATCAAGGGGAGAAACCAAAAAGGAATAACCCAATCATCAATAACCTCCTACGTGGTCTCAGGAACTGATTGTAAATTTATGATAAAATAAGAAAAATAGGAAAAGATAGGAAGATTGAAAAATTTACTCGCACTAACATAACTTTAGTCTTTACCCTTGGCCAAAAGCTCTATTTAATGGGAAACGTTCCTGGGTAAAGTAAACTTACACTGGGCTTAACGATAACCATAAGGCATTGATAAAAGCCTCCTAGGTAGGTTTGTCGGAGGACATGAAAAGCGCACAGATTAAGCTTGACTACATCATTTAGAATTCTTGTGTGAATATAAAAAAAAATATTTGCTTAAATTACTAAAAATAATTATTCCATAATTTTCATATGGATAAGCATTTGATAAGATTTGAAACTTCCGCAATAACGCTATCATGGATAAGCCGTATCAAATAAGTTTTTGGACTAGTAATACCAACGCACTACAACAAGCCTTATATATTGCTATTTTTTTAAGAAGATCTAAATTTACAGATAAATATAACATTAATTATTAAAGTTTATTTTTTCTTAAAATATTTTTTTTTACAATTGACATTTATATAATTATTAGTTTTAAAACTAAATCAATCTTTAAACCTAAATAGACACTTAGATTTTTGTAATAAAAAGAATAAATTAAGTTAAAATTCAAATATAAATAAATATATATCCCAAAGTGTTTATTATTTGCTACCTGCTAAGTTGAAATACTTTAATTCCCACCTAATAGTTTAAGCAAAATTAGGAAAAATTTAACATAGCCTCCAACTTCTGCCTTCCTAGTGCAAAGAGATCAAATTGTCACGGCAAGAATGTTTCTTAAACGCTTGAAATTGTTGCTCGAAAGAGAACAAGTTTATTAAAAAAAATAAAATTCAGCACTATTATCATTTTTTTCTCTATCTTAAAGATAAAGTGATTGGAATTTCTCCTCAAGTTTATCGTACTCCAACGTCCAAATTCTATCACTTTAACTAATGATTTGGTCTCGTTTAACATTCTATTCAAAAAAATATTACATTTTGATTTACTTGTTGAGTTAGTTTTTGAAACCACATTTTTAATTCTACTACCATTAAAAGAGTGGATCAATATAATTCACTTAAAATTACGTGAAAAAAAATCAATATAGTTTTTTATTTTAATGTTTTCATATTGCATAATTTAATGGATGACTCTGATAACCTTAAATAAACGAACTGCCTCCGATTTTTTAAATTTTATTTTGATATGATTTTACATTTAAAATGTATTAGAATGTGAAAAAAAATTTCTAGATCGAACAAATATACGAGCAAATACATTTATAAACAGGATGTAGGGGATCTCCACCAGCCTGTACACAAGTTCCATGACCTTTATAAGTTTGAAAGCACCATGCTCCACAGGCTTCAAGTAGGCATTGTCCTTCACGGGTTATGACACATTCTTTCGCCATTGCAATTTCTATAACTGAAAATCAAAATCGAGCATAATTAGCGTTAAAAAATAACCATGAAGAGAATAAGCAAATATGGAAAAATTATATGGTTTTAGACAATATTTTGTAAATAATTTCTTTATATTAAAATTTTAAATTCTATTAATCAGTTGGGGTTATTTTGAATAACAAATTTGAATAAATAAACTTATTCAAATTATGAAAGACAACCCACTCCATAACAAACAAACAATACTATCACTCGTACGAGGACCTATAAATTATTTTTTAAAAGATATTAACATGTGAATGATTGATTAGTAAACTTCCAACTTTAAAACTCTACGATTAATTTATTACTTATAAAACATATATTGCTTTTATGAAAACTAATTGGGAATTAGACTAAAATTTTTGACGTGTGATGATATATAAAATCATGAATAGCTGACTTGAAGACTTCTGCATAGTAATATCATAACCTTAATAAAAAGAATGATTTTCTTTCATTTTTATTGTGATATAAGACTGTACATGTTAACTAAACATAACAAACACTACCTGCACACATAAAATGCTACAATATTATTTTACGTAATAGTATAGATATTTTTTGAGTAACTGAAAAGTTAGTATACCCGAAACAATGAGGAAAAGAGCTATAATTAACATAAAGGAGTTTTTAGCCATTTCAAATTGCTCAAAAACAAAAGAAGAAAATGGATATATTTTGGTTAAACCTGTCCATGGGTTTATATAGAGGATTGTTTTTGAAATAATCGTCAATAACATAAAAAATATAATATATTATATATATTATTTATAAAATATAAAATGTACTGTCAAATTTTATAATCTAGAGTTTAAATAAAAAAATTTCTATACATTTGGAAATATTCTTAACAATTCAGATTTGCAATATATTATAAAAAATCATATTTAAAATGTCAAACATAGAAAAAATTTTTTTTCAAAAATATGTATTTAAATATGTTAATCTATGAAACTTAATAAAGTTAAAATATTGATTTATAATTTTGAATAGTAAGGGTCATTCGAATGATCTTTATAACAATAGTTAGAGTTTGAATTTTTAATCTTAAAATAAAGATTTGAATGACTATTTTAAAAAATTATATAAATATATCATTAGTTTCATATGATTTTGTATATCTTGAAATACACTGTTATATACGACAATAATTTTCTGATAAATAAAAAAAAATTAATTTTAAGGGCGAAACTGACATTTGATCATTAGTAAGAAATTTCGATAATTTAGTGTAGAGATTATTTTAATAATCCAATTTAACAAAGAGAAATTTCATATAATTAATATTATTAATTATGATTAGGGTATATTAGCGTCAAGCGGAAATATTTCAGTAAATTGTTTAATGACGGGAAGTGAATAATTCGGAGTCAGGGAAGCGAAAAGTTAAGTCTTTGCAATTTATCTAACATTGCATTATCATTTCTCCCCTCTCCTTATTAATCAAGGGGAGAAACCAAAAAGGAATAACCCAATCATCAATAACCTCCTACGTGGTGTCACGAACTGATTGTAAATTTATGATAAAATAAGAAAAATAGGAAAAGATAGGAAGATTGAAAAATTTACTCGCACTAACATAACTTTAGTCTTTACCCTTAGCCAAAAGCTCTATTTTATGGGAAACGTTCCTGGGTAAAGTAAAGTTACACTGGGCTTAACGATAACCATAAGGCATTGATAAAAGCCTCCTAGGTAGGTTTGTCGGAGGACATGAAAAGCGCACAGATTAAGCTCGACTACATCATTTAGAATTCTTGTGTGAATATAAAAAAAATATTTGCTTAAATTACTAAAAATAATTATTCAATAATTTTCATATGGATAAGCATTTGATAAGATTTGAAACTTCCGCAATAACGCTATCATGGATAAGCCGTATCAAATAAGTTTTTGGACTAGTAATACCAACGCACTACAACAAGCCTTATATATTGCTATTTTTTTAAGAAGATCTAAATTTACAGATAAATATAACATTAATTATTAAAGTTTATTTTTTCTTAAAATATTTTTTTTTACAATTGACATTTATATAATTATTAGTTTTAAAACTAAATCAATCTTTAAACCTAAATAGACACTTATATTTTTGTAATAAAAAGAATAAATTAAGTTAAAATTCAAATATAAATAAATATATATCCCAAAGTGTTTATTATTTGCTACCTGCTAAGTTGAAATACTTTAATTCCCACCTAATAGTTTAAGCAAAATTAGGAAAAATTTAACATAGCCTCCAACTTCTGCCTTCCTAGTGCAAAGAGATCAAATTGTCACGGCAAGAATGTTTCTTAAACGCTTGAAATTCTTGCTCGAAAGAGAACAAGTTTATTAAAAAAATAAAATTCAGCACTATTATCATTTTTTTCACTATCTTAAAGATAAAGTGATTGGAATTTCTCCTCAAGTTTATCGTACTCCAACGTCCACATTCTATCACTTTAACTAATGATTTGGTCTCGTTTAACATTCTATTCAAAAAAATATTACGTTTTGATTTACTTGTTGAGTTAGTTTTTGAAACCACATTTTGAATTCTACTACCATTAAAAGAGTGGATCAATATAATGCACTTAAAATTACGTGAAAAAAAATCAATATAGTTTTTTATTTTAATGTTTTCATATTGCATAATTTAATGGATGACTCTGATAACCTTAAATAAACGAACTGCTTCCGATTTTTTAAATTTTATTTTGATATGATTTTACATTTAAAATGTATTAGAATGTGAAAAAAAATTTCTAGATCGAACAAATATACGAGCAAATACATTTATAAACAGGATGTAGGGGATCTCCACCAGCCTGTACACAAGTTCCATGACCTTTATAAGTTTGAAAGCACCATGCTCCACAGGCTTCATGTAGGCATTGTCCTTCACGGGTTATGACACATTCTTTCGCCATTGCAATTTCTATAACTGAAAATCAAAATCGAGCATAATTAGCTTTAAAAAATAACCATGAAGAGAATAAGCAAATATGGAAAAATTATATGGTTTTAGACAATATTTTGTAAATAATTTCTTTATATTAAAATTTTAAATTCTATTAATCAGTTGGGGTTATTTTGAATAACAAATTTGAATAAATAAACTTATTCAAATTATGAAAGACAACCCACTCCATAACAAACAAACAATACTATCACTCGTACGAGGACCTATAAATTATTTTTTAAAAGATATTAACATGTGAATGATTGATTAGTAAACTTCCAACTTTAAAACTCTACGATTAATTTATTACTTATAAAACATATATTGCTTTTATGAAAACTAATTGGGAATTAGACTAAAATTTTTGACGTGTGATGATATATAAAATCATGAATAGCTGACTTGAAGACTTCTGCATAGTAATATCATAACCTTAATAAAAAGAATGATTTTCTTTCATTTTTATTGTGATATAAGACTGTACATGTTAACTAAACGTAACAAACACTACCTGCACACATAAAATGCTACAATATTATTTTACGTAATAGTATAGATATTTTTTGAGTAACTGAAAAGTTAGTATACCCGAAACAATGAGGAAAAGAGCTATAATTAACATAAAGGAGTTTATAGCCATTTCAAATTGCTCAAAAACAAAAGAAGAAAATGGATATATTTTGGTTAAACCTGTCCATGGGTTTATATAGAGGATTGTTTTTGAAATAATCGTCAATAACATAAAAAATATAATATATTATATATATTATTTATAAAATATAAAATGTATTGTCAAATTTTATAATCTAGAGGTTAAATAAAAAAATTTCTATACATTTGGAAATATTCTTAACAATTCAGATTTGCAATATATTATAAAAAATCATATTTAAAATGTCAAACATAGAAAAAAAAATATGTTCAAAAATATGTATTTAAATATGTTAATCTATGAAACTTAATAAAGTTAAAATATTGATTTATAATTTTGAATAGTAAGGGTCATTCGAATGATCTTTATAACAATAGTTAGAGTTTGAATTTTTAATCTTAAAATAAAGATTTGAATGACTATTTTAAAAAATTATATAAATATATCATTAGTTTCATATGATTTTGTATATCTTGACATACACTGTTATATACGACAATAATTTTCTGATAAATAAAAAAAAATTAATTTTAAGGGCGAAACTGACATTTGATCATTAGTAAGAAATTTCGATAATTTAGTGTAGAGATTATTTTAATAATCCAATTTAACAAAGAGAAATTTCATATAATTAATATTATTAATTATGATTAGGGTATATTAGCGTCAAGCGGAAATATTTCAGTAAATTGTTTAATGACGGGAACTGAATAATTCGGAGTCAGGGAAGCGAAAAGTTAAGTCTTTGCAATTTATCTAACATTGCATTATCATTTCTCCCCTCTCCTTATAAATCAAGGGGAGAAACCAAAAAGGAATAACCCAATCATCAATTACCTCCTACGTGGTGTCACGAACTGATTGTAAATTTATGATAAAATAAGAAAAATAGGAAAAGATAGGAAGATTGAAAAATTTACTCGCACTAACATAACTTTAGTCTTTACCCTTGGCCAAAAGCTCTATTTAATGGGAAACGTTCCTGGGTAAAGTAAAGTTACACTGGGCTTAACGATAACCATAAGGCATTGATAAAAGCCTCCTAGGTAGGTTTGTCGGAGGACATGAAAAGCGCACAGATTAAGCTCGACTACATCATTTAGAATTCTTGTGTGAATATAAAAAAAATATTTGCTTAAATTACTAAAAATAATTATTCAATAATTTTCATATGGATAAGCATTTGATAAGATTTGAAACTTCCGCAATAACGCTATCATGGATAAGCCGTATCAAATAAGTTTTTGGACTAGTAATACCAACGCACTACAACAAGCCTTATATATTGCTATTTTTTTAAGAAGATCTAAATTTACAGATAAATATAACATTAATTATTAAAGTTTATTTTTTCTTAAAATATTTTTTTTTACAATTGACATTTATATAATTATTAGTTTTAAAACTAAATCAATCTTTAAACCTAAATAGACACTTATATTTTTGTAATAAAAAGAATAAATTAAGTTAAAATTCAAATATAAATAAATATATATCCCAAAGTGTTTATTATTTGCTACCTGCTAAGTTGAAATACTTTAATTCCCACCTAATAGTTTAAGCAAAATTAGGAAAAATTTAACATAGCCTCCAACTTCTGCCTTCCTAGTGCAAAGAGATCAAATTGTCACGGCAAGAATGTTTCTTAAACGCTTGAAATTCTTGCTCGAAAGAGAACAAGTTTATTAAAAAAATAAAATTCAGCACTATTATCATTTTTTTCACTATCTTAAAGATAAAGTGATTGGAATTTCTCCTCAAGTTTATCGTACTCCAACGTCCACATTCTATCACTTTAACTAATGATTTGGTCTCGTTTAACATTCTATTCAAAAAAATATTACGTTTTGATTTACTTGTTGAGTTAGTTTTTGAAACCACATTTTCAATTCTACTACCATTAAAAGAGTGGATCAATATAATGCACTTAAAATTACGTGAAAAAAAATCAATATAGTTTTTTATTTTAATGTTTTCATATTGCATAATTTAATGGATGACTCTGATAACCTTAAATAAACGAACTGCTTCCGATTTTTTAAATTTTATTTTGATATGATTTTACATTTAAAATGTATTAGAATGTGAAAAAAAATTTCTAGATCGAACAAATATACGAGCAAATACATTTATAAACAGGATGTAGGGGATCTCCACCAGCCTGTACACAAGTTCCATGACCTTTATAAGTTTGAAAGCACCATGCTCCACAGGCTTCATGTAGGCATTGTCCTTCACGGGTTATGACACATTCTTTCGCCATTGCAATTTCTATAACTGAAAATCAAAATCGAGCATAATTAGCTTTAAAAAATAACCATGAAGAGAATAAGCAAATATGGAAAAATTATATGGTTTTAGACAATATTTTGTAAATAATTTCTTTATATTAAAATTTTAAATTCTATTAATCAGTTGGGGTTATTTTGAATAACAAATTTGAATAAATAAACTTATTCAAATTATGAAAGACAACCCACTCCATAACAAACAAACAATACTATCACTCGTACGAGGACCTATAAATTATTTTTTAAAAGATATTAACATGTGAATGATTGATTAGTAAACTTCCAACTTTAAAACTCTACGATTAATTTATTACTTATAAAACATATATTGCTTTTATGAAAACTAATTGGGAATTAGACTAAAATTTTTGACGTGTGATGATATATAAAATCATGAATAGCTGACTTGAAGACTTCTGCATAGTAATATCATAACCTTAATAAAAAGAATGATTTTCTTTCATTTTTTTGTGATATAAGACTGTACATGTTAACTAAACGTAACAAACACTACCTGCACACATAAAATGCTACAATATTATTTTACGTAATAGTATAGATATTTTTTGAGTAACTGAAAAGTTAGTATACCCGAAACAATGAGGAAAAGAGCTATAATTAACATAAAGGAGTTTATAGCCATTTCAAATTGCTCAAAAACAAAAGAAGAAAATGGATATATTTTGGTTAAACCTGTCCATGGGTTTATATAGAGGATTGTTTTTGAAATAATCGTCAATAACATAAAAAATATAATATATTATATATATTATTTATAAAATATAAAATGTATTGTCAAATTTTATAATCTAGAGGTTAAATAAAAAAATTTCTATACATTTGGAAATATTCTTAACAATTCAGATTTGCAATATATTATAAAAAATCATATTTAAAATGTCAAACATAGAAAAAAAAATATGTTCAAAAATATGTATTTAAATATGTTAATCTATGAAACTTAATAAAGTTAAAATATTGATTTATAATTTTGAATAGTAAGGGTCATTCGAATGATCTTTATAACAATAGTTAGAGTTTGAATTTTTAATCTTAAAATAAAGATTTGAATGACTATTTTAAAAAATTATATAAATATATCATTAGTTTCATATGATTTTGTATATCTTGACATACACTGTTATATACGACAATAATTTTCTGATAAATAAAAAAAAATTAATTTTAAGGGCGAAACTGACATTTGATCATTAGTAAGAAATTTCGATAATTTAGTGTAGAGATTATTTTAATAATCCAATTTAACAAAGAGAAATTTCATATAATTAATATTATTAATTATGATTAGGGTATATTAGCGTCAAGCGGAAATATTTCAGTAAATTGTTTAATGACGGGAAGTGAATAATTCGGAGTCAGGGAAGCGAAAAGTTAAGTCTTTGCAATTTA
>CAWUDS030002431.1:22500-35850 GCA_963859935.3 Lathyrus sativus | reverse complement strand
GGGATCAACTTTATTACATAAGTTGATTTCGAATCTATCATCATATAAGTAAGCAGTTCTGGTTGTATCGGCCAAAAACCTTGTTAATTGATCTTTACGGTGCTTCCTTTATCAATTAGATCTTTTATCCATAGAAAAAAGTATCTAGGCATATATATATTCTATTTCTTCATATTTTTACTTCTATGAATATGAAGTTTCTTTCTTTGCTACAGCTCATAAAAATCGTTGTTTCGAACGATATATATGTAGAAAGCCTATTTTTTTTGTCTAGTATTTATGACTATTAGTGGAGGTTCTTTTCTTTTTTCTTTCTATAGTGGAGATAGTCGCACGTAATGACAGATCACGGCCATATTGTTAAAAGCTTGAGGTAAGAAAGGGTTTCGTTCGAGTGCCCGAAAATAGTATTCCAAAGCTTTTGTATGTTCTCCGTTACTTGTGTGGATAAGGCCGATGTTATAAAGTATATAACTTCGATCATAGGGATCAATTTCCAGTCGCATCGCCTCATAATAATTCTGTAAAGCTTCCGCATAATTTCCTTCAGATTGAGCCGACATCCGTTACGGTCGTCATTCGGTTCAAAGAATCTCCGTTCCAGAACCGTACGTGAGATTGTCATCTCATACGGCTCCTCCTTTATGTGGATAATGAGAAACATCCATGGAATCAAAAAAGATTGCAATATTCTCATTATCAACTGAGCGGGACTAGTGTTTTTACACGAAATCTCTAGCCAACCTTTCTGTAAAGGATCTTTTATTAACATTTAGTAAGTTATTACTGGATAAATCAATCGTAACTTCAACAATTTATTTGTCCTCAACGCCGCTTAATTTCCCGGAATTAGTCACTTCAACAGTCTTTGATGGTTATATGGGTATCCAAAATACGAACGAGATGGATGTTTGTTGTCCCAACCATTCTAGTTAGTCCCGATCCCGATAAGAAAGGAAGGATTTTTTTTACAAATTTTTCTCCTGTTGTTGATTCCCTAGCGTAGTGCTTCTTCCCCCATGCCGCCTATTTGTACTAGTGGAGTAGGATTCACCTAACCCCATAAATAGGTATATATAGGTATAACCTTTCGCTTAATACTATAAACCTAAAATTGAAGCATATTGAGGCTGCATTAATCGGGAATACACGACAGAAGGGATTAATCGTTTTATTTCCAAACTTCACCTTCAGCAAGCGTCGGTTTTTTTTGATTTGTCTCTGAAGAATGTATCTTTCTCCTAAGACTGAGATCGGTAAAAAAAAAAAATAATCAAATCGCACCATCTCTGTAATAAGTGAATGCCTCTTTTTCTCCAGAAGTTGTGGGAATTATTCGTAATAAGATATTGGCTACAATGGTAAAGGTCTTATCAATAAAATTTCCATTTATCCGAGATCTAGTCATAGGTAGCAATCCATTCTATAATTTCATTTTTTATCGCGTGATAAAATAATTCCCCAAACAAAGGAATTGTACAATACAGTACGAAATAACGTAAAAATGGACTTATTAATCAAATTACTTTATTCTACGGTAGGCTTTGAAGTTGAAGTAGAATTTTTTTTTTTTTAGTTTCAATTGATTGTATTGTGTGCGCTTACGCAAATGGGATATAAATGCCTCACTATTCACTCGATTTAGGGACATAATCATTATGTAGGAGAGATGGCCGAGTGGTTCAAGGCGTAGCATTGGAACTGCTATGTAGGCTTTTTGTTTACCGAGGGTTCGAATCCCTCTCTTTCCGCACCCTTACCAAGTTCATCAATGTTACTGACGTCAATGTTTTAAATAATATATAGATAAAATTATTGCAACTTTTATATGCATTCTCTATTCCTAATTTGTTTCTGTAATATAGAAAATTGTGCATAAAGTGGGCAAGGAATAACAATTTTGCTACACCCACTTCTATACACGAATGGGGGGGGAAAATACTCGGATCAAAATTCTTGTTATTTTAACGAGGTTTAAGTCTGACGAGAATAATATTCTACAACCAGCAATTCATTAATTTTCAAACCAACCCATTTACTATCTATTATTTGATTGACTAATCCTTTATATTGGTCTGGATGAAGAGTCAAATGGGTTGGCACTCTTTTGCGGGGGGCTGATTTAAGAGAATTTTGAATTATAGTTCTCGATTTTTGTTCATCCTTGGCTGTAATAATATCTTTAGGTTTACAACGATAACTTGGTATATCTACTATACGACCATTAACTAAAACATGTCTGTGGTTAACTAATTGACGGGCTTCAGGAATAGTCGCAGCCATACCCAATCGAAAAAGTATGTTATCTAAGCGCATTTCTAGTAATTGGAGTAAAACCTGGCCGGTTGACCCTTTCGCTTTTCCAGCGATACGAACGTATTTAAGCAATTGTCGTTCTGTAAGACCATAATGAAAACGCAATTTTTGTTTTTCTTCTAAACGAATACGATATTGAGATTTTTTACTGGAGAGCGATTCTTCGCTTCCAACTCTTCTAACTGGAAGCTCTTTTCTGGTTAGTCCTGGTAAAGCCCCCAGACGGCGTATTTTTTTGAAACGAGGCCCTCTGTAACGTGACATAAACACTCCTTTTTAAAATGGAAAATCTCATAAAGAAAAATCAAAACTAAACTAAATGACAAATATGATATTATAAATGAAGTGAAATCTACTTCAAGTATTGTACTATTAAAGTATTGTACTACTGTAGTACAAAGAAGAATTAGAAGGATTCTATCAGTATCCGAATGGAATTCTATTCTATCGATATAGAAATAAAAAAGAAATAAAAAAAGCCGGCTATCGGAATCGAACCGATGACCCTCGCATTACAAATGCGATGCTCTAACCTCTGAGCTAAGCGGGCTCTCAGAACACAAATTGTGCATTTATCAGAATTCTTTCCTAAACTACTGGGATCCTAGTTATTAACTATTTCATATTAGCTCTTCATAACACAATTACTATATCATAACATAATCAAATAAATACAAAAAAAGATAGAATATCCCATATTTATTTGATATTCTAGTATATAGAATATGATACAAATCGGAATCATTTAAAAATACGAATCCAAATTATTTTCATTACCAATTACCTAGAATACTCTTTTTATCCATTTATCTAATAATTAATAATTTATCCAATATTTTTGGATCCATAAAAAAAGAATTGGATAAAAAATAATTTTCATCCATATCATATAGTAAGATTCTCTTTTTTTTTTTAGTTTTGAATTCCATTTTGGAATATTTGGATTCTTCCAATTTCTATTATTTATCTATTTCGATTATTAATAATTCATATTTATTATATGTATTTATCCCGATCCTTATTATTTTTATTTATATAATTTGAATTATGAAAAGTAGAATGGAATTCGATAGGAAGATTATTTCTATGTATATCTTCTTTATATATTCTTTAATATTCTAGAATACTTTCTATTTCATTCTATCTAGATTAATAGATAGAATATATCTATAGAAAATAGTAAAGAGTATATAGAATATTATCTTTAATATAAAAAAATATTACTATAAATAAATATTTTAAGATATATATAATATTCTTTCTTAATATTATTTTATTGAATTCAATAATGACTAATTAGATTACAGTTATTTATATTCAATAATGATTATGCATTAAGATGAAATATGTATAATGTATTTTATACATATAATATAAAAATATGGATTTATACATATCCATTTGAATTCTAAAAAATTGGATGGATTATCCAAAGAAATTGGATTGGATAAGTAATGAAAAATTAGATCCTTCTATTGAATTTCTAACTGAATATCGAAATCTAAATTAATAAATAGATTTTTATTATTTTCGTTATAAGGTCTGTATCGGTCTGCTCGAAGGAAAAAAAGAATCGAACGTTAGAGTATTCGAAATTCTATCAAAAAAGAATAGAAGGGGTACATCTAAAATAGAGATATATGTAGTATATATCTCTGTATATTGAATTGCGAATACAGAGATAATAGAATCATTTCTGATTCGAGTAAATACGGGTATCTGATATAGATGAAAGAAAATCTATCAACAAAAAACAAATAGAAGGAAATTTTAATTTTCCCAACCCAATATGGGAGTAGATTTCAACAAATAAATTCAACAGTTCCAGCATATAATTCTCAGAATACAAATGAAAAAACATCCTAATGCGATATGATATCAATCTCAAAGAAAAAACGGGGGATATGGCGAAATTGGTAGACGCTACGGACTTAATTGGATTGAGCCTTGGTATGGAAACTTACCAAGTGAAAACTTTCAAATTCAGCGAAACCCTGGAATTCAAAATGGGCAATCCTGAGCCAAATCCTTCTTTCCGAAAACAAATAAAAGTTCAGAAAGTGAAAATAAAAAAAGGATAGGTGCAGAGACTCAATGGAAGTTGTTCTAACAAATGGAGTTGACAACATTCAATTGATTAATGAAGATTTCTAACTTCTATTTGTAAATATTTGGATTCTATCACAATTGAAACATTAGAATCAAATCAATTACAACTGGAAGAAAAAATCAATGAATAGAATATTCATTGCTCAAATCAGTCACTCCAACATAATCTGATGGATCAGTTGAATAACTTATTAATCAGACGAGAATAAAGATAGAGTCCCATTCTACATGTCAATACCGACATCAATGAAATTTTGAGTAAGAGGAAAATCCGTCGACTTTAGAAATCGTGAGGGTTCAAGTCCCTCTATCCCCAAAAAATTTCCCTCCTATATTCTGGCCCTTTTTGGATTTACTTGACATAGACTCAAGTAATTTCTTAGATTTCGGATGGTGCGTCAAGAATGGTCGGGATAGCTCAGACGGTAGAGCAGAGGACTGAAAATCCTCGTGTCACCAGTTCAAATCTGGTTCCCGGCAACTCATTATGTATGAGTATCTATTCCCATATTTCTTTTGAAAAAAGGGAATAGATACATATTTATTAGTGGTCTTAATCATCCTACATAATTTATGTAGGCGTACGGCGATATGCTCTTTCTAGATGAAGAATGAATGGATGTATATTCTAGGGATCAAAAGGAAGTATGAAAATGAATGATTCAAGTTTGTTTTGATTTTTTCTGCGCTGCAATAACAATTGTTAATATTTCAATTGAAACAATATTCAAATGCTTCAATTAGTTGCTTGAAACACCAAGCAGAACTTTTTCAGTTCATCCTATTGGCTCGTCCGAAATCAGTATTGCTCCATCCCATTTTTGAATCTCAATGAATCCCTCTTATAATAAGAGAGGAATGAAACCTCTATTATTCTGACTAATCGATAAGTCAATGGACATACAGATATTTCTTTCTTTAATATCTGGGGTTGTCGAAGTTAAGATTACTTTCTTATTTTTCGCATTTAGTGAGCATCTTGTATTTCATAAAAATTAGGGGCGATATAATCTTTACGCAAAGGCCATCCTATCCAACTTTCGGGCATTAAAATACGTTTCAGACGCGGATGATTATCATAATAGATTCCTAACATATCATAAGATTCCCTTTCTTGAAAATCTGCACTTTTCCAAACCCAGAAAATAGAAGGAATTCTCGGATTTTGCCTTGGGGTAAATACTTTTATGCATACCTCTTCGGGTTGATCTAGACTATACTCTATTCTCGTAAGATGATAGACACTCGCTAATAGTCCTCCTGGTGCTACATCATAGGCACATTGGGAACGTAGATAATTGTAACCATATACATATAAAATAACAGCAATCGAATGCCAATCCTCGGGCTTTATTTGTAAAGTCTCTATTCCTTGGTAATCAAAACCCAAAGATCTATGAACTATTCCGTGTTTGACTAGCCAAGCAGACAAATTACCTTGCATTTTTTGATTTCTCCCGAGTTTTTTATAAGATTGGTATAAGTATTTACCATTTATTTCCATTACAATGAAATTTTGTCAGATTGACTTGCTTGCTATTTCTTATTGTATTTTGTACAAAAGGATCCTGTTTAATTCACTTTTTCGTTCGTCGGAGGATACTTAATTTTTTTATATTTCCAAAATGTGTCCGAGGTTATCTCGGAAATAGATGATGGTTGATAGAATAATCCTTTATTAGAATTGCCGGTATGAGTACTGTGTCCAACATCAAATTTGTGGTTGGTAGTAAAACACCTACGTTGATAACTAATTGGATCTTCATAGATTTCTCGAGATATTTTCTTACGAAGTTTTGTTATAGCATCTATAACCGCTTCCGGTTTAGGTGGACAGCCCGGCAAATAGACATCCACAGGAATTAGCTTATCCACGCCCCGAACAGTACTATAAGAATCGGTACTGAACATACCTCCTGTAATTGTACAAGCTCCCATAGCAATAACATATTTTGGTTCGGGCATTTGCTCATATAATCGAACTAAAGAAGGAGCCATTTTCATAGTTACGGTGCCCGCTGTTAAAATGAGGTCTGCCTGCCTAGGACTAGAGCGTGGTACCAGTCCATAACGATCGAAGTCAAATCGCGATCCTATTAATGAAGCAAATTCAATGAAGCAACAACTAGTACCATAGAGAAGCGGCCATAAACTGGATAGTCTTGACCAATTTGAAAGATCATTTAATGTAGTAGAAATAACTGAATTTTTGGTTTTTTGATCAAGTAAGGGAAACTCAATGGAATTCATAACTGTCTCAATGTTTTGTTTAATTGTCTAAATATTCAAGAATTAAGACCATTCTAATGCTCCCTTTCGCCATGCATAAACTAAACCAACAATTAGGATAAGCACGAAGATGAAAGCTTCTATAAATACGGATACCCCTAATACATCAAAACTCATTGCCCATGGGTAAAGAAAGACTGTTTCAACATCAAAAACAACAAAAACGAGAGCAAACATATAATAACGGATTTCAAATTGTAACCAAGCATCGCCCATCGGTTCTATTCCAGATTCATAACTAGAAAGTTTTTCTGGCCCTTTCCTAATTGGAGCTAAAATTCCAGAAATTAGAAATGCCAAAATAGGAATAAAGATCGATATTATTAGAAATGTCCAAAAAATATCATATTCATAAAGCAAAAACATAAATGTACTCCTATGAATGTGGAAAATATACTGGATTCATATTAATTCTTAGTCGATTTGAATTTAAATTTCAAAATTATTAGATTCATTAATCTAAATAGAAATGCTTTGTATTTTATTAAGTTTACATTTTAAAAGTTGACATTATTTCTAGATTAGTATCTGAGTATACTAATACTAATATTAGTATATCATTAATCTATTCAAATAGAAATGAATTGATTCATTCTTTCGATTACAAAAAGTATTTCAACTATATTTATACTACTAGTATTACTAGTATGGAGTATTTAGTATTCCATATACTACTACTATACTAAATATAGTAGTATCGGTAGTACTATTAGGGCTATACGGACTCGAACCGTAGACCTTCTCGGTAAAACGGATCAAACTATTATTATTATCAAAATGATTTGAATTGTTTTAAAGACCCAACGTGCATTTTTTTTTTTTTGCATTGGGCTTTTTCATTAACTGATAGAAATATCAATTAGTCTACCATCTTTTTTCTTTACACAAAGAAAAAGGAAATGACTCCCTGTGCTCTGATTTCTTATTTAGATCAAAATCTAAGAGCACTACCAAAGTTTTTCAAAGAAGAAGGTTATTCTGACGTAGGTCTGCTTCTGGCCTGGATCAACTTAAGTTAAATGGACTCTCTATCAACCTACTTCAATAAAAATATCAAATAGGAAATGAAACTTCATACACCTTAAAGTTCATAAGATAGGAAGAAAAGATATTTTTTTGGAGGTCCCTAGCCTCATTGCCTAGCATTGAATAGATTTTAGTATTCACCTTATCAATATCTCATTATGGATTCCATTTGACGTCTAAATCCTTTGTCAGGCTATTGTTCTCTTAATTTTCTTTCTGGAGTAAGACATTGATTTATCAATTAAGATCAACTCTTTTAATTACATGATGGACTCCTATGAAAAAACATTGGCGCATGTGTAAACGAGGTGCTCTACCTAACTGAGCTATAGCCCTTGTGCTTTTGATACAGATTTGATCATATTCGATAAATAAATTCTTGTCAAGATAAATATTAAATTACATGATCCAATCTCTTTGATTTATATTGCGTTTGTATTATTTATAAATAATATAACATTTATAATCCATTGATCTGATCGAGAGCTACTTTTTTTATTTAGGATGATAAATGACCTACTTAACTCAGTGGTTAGAGTATTGCTTTCATACGGCAGGAGTCATTGGTTCAAATCCAATAGTAGGTAAGGTATTGGTAGAACTTAGTAGATACCATTGATTCCGGTATCTAATAAGTTTTTCTACTCACCATTTTTTTTTATTGTAATTTTCTATCTTTTTTCTATTTTTTGGCTGCACCAACTTGTTACGAGATCCTCTTGATAGGCTCTACGATAGCCTCGACTCGTGTCTTAGCTCGCCGGAGAGCTAGATTTGCTTCAATTGTTTGTCTCTTGCCTTCAGCCTTATTTAAGTTAGCTTCTGCTATTTTAAGAGTTTGTTGTGCTTCTTGTGGATTAATGTCACTAGCCCTTTCTGCATCAGGTACTAAAATAGTGATCTCATTATTGCCGATTCTAGCAAAACCACCCATCAGAGCCATCGTTAACCATCGGTCCTTAAGGCGTATTCTCAAAATACCTATATCTAAAGCTGTGGCAATAGGCACATGATTTTTTAATACCCCAATTTGTCCACTATTAGTAGATAAAATAATTTCTTTCACTTCTGAATCCCAAACAATTCGATTGGGGGTCAGTACACAAAGATGGAAAGTCATTTCTTGAATTTGTTCTCCATTTCTAAGTTAAGTTCGTAGCCTTCGCAGTAGCTTCATCGATATTACCCACCAAATAAAAGGCTTGTTCAGGAAGACTATCTAATTCTCCAGAAAGAATCAATTGAAATCCTCTAATTGTTTCTGCGAGACCAACATATTTCCCTGGGGAACCAGTAAATACTTCTGCTACGAAAAAAGGTTGTGATAAGAAACGTTCCATTTTTCGTGCTCTTGCTACGGTTAAGCGATCCTCTTCGGATACTTCGTCCAACCCAAGAATAGATATCATGTCCTGAAGTTCTTTGTAACGCTGTAACGTTTGTTTAACTCTTTGCGCAGTTTCATAATGTTCTTCACCGACGATCCGAGGTTGGAGCATGGTGGACGTTGAATCTAAAGGATCTACTGCTGGATAGATACCTTTGGCAGCTAATCCTCTTGATAGTACAGTAGTTGCATCCAAATGTGCAAATGTCGTGGCAGGAGCAGGATCGGTCAAATCGTCTGCAGGTACATAAACTGCTTGAATAGAAGTTATTGACCCTTCTTTGGTAGAAGTAATTCTTTCTTGTAAAGTACCCATTTCAGTACCCAGGGTCGGTTGATAACCCACAGCGGAAGGCATTCGGCCCAATAAGGCCGATACTTCGGATCCGGCTTGGACAAAACGGAAGATATTGTCGATAAATAGAAGGACGTCCTGCTCATTGACATCTCGGAAATATTCTGCCATAGTTAGGGCAGTTAAACCAACTCTCATACGAGCTCCGGGGGGTTCATTCATTTGACCATAGACTAAAGCGACTTTTGATTCCGCAATATTTTTTTCATTAATTACTCCGGATTCTTTCATTTCCATATAAAGATCATTTCCCTCACGAGTACGCTCACCTACTCCGCCAAATACAGATACACCTCCATGAGCTTTGGCAATGTTATTGATCAATTCCATAATGAGTACTGTTTTACCTACCCCAGCTCCACCGAAAAGTCCTATTTTTCCGCCACGGCGATAAGGAGCTAAAAGATCGACTACTTTAATTCCTGTTTCAAAAATGGATAATTGTGTATCTAACTGTATAAAGGCAGGCGCAGATCTATGAATAGGAGATGTTGTGCGAGTATCTACAGGACCCAAATTATCTATGGGTTCTCCAAGCACGTTGAAAATTCGACCTAGGGTTGCTCCGCCGACTGGAACACTTAGAGCAGCTCCTGTGTCAATCACTTCCATTCCTCTCTTTAGACCATCTGTAGCACTCATAGCTACAGCTCTAGCTCGATTATTTCCTAATAATCGCTGTACTTCACAAGTTACGCGAATTTGTTGGCCAACCGTATCTCGACCTTGAACTATCAGAGCGTTGTAAATATAAGGCATCTTCCCTGGTGGAAAAACTATATCGAGTACCGGACCGATTATTTGCGTAATACGCCCCAGATTTTTGTTTTCAAGTGCAGAAACCTCAGTATCAGAAGGGGGAGGATTTATTGTCATATTGAAAAATATCCTTTTTTTTTTTTGAAAAAAAAAAAAAAAAATTCAAATTAAGAAAAAAATGTTCGAGAACAACGCAAGTGGATTGGTTCATTATTTGAATATTTAATAACAAATGAAATGTATTAATTCATATTTAATAAAATATTTAATAATAAAAAAATATGGAATAATAAATGTAATTTAATAATCGATTTTCACCATCCAATCAATTCAATTGTTTTCAAATTTCAATGATTTAATTTTTAAGGTCAACCCAGTCATCCAGATTGTAGACAATACTATCTATATTATCTATGGAATTCCAACCTGAACTTTGTTTATGATTCTGTTTTTCTATCTCATTGGTCCTTATTTTTTATTTCCTCAGCATAGGATTTATACTGAGCATATTATTTCTTTTTACCGATTTTTCTTTTTATTGGGCAAATTCTGCCGATTTTGACATCTAGGATTTACATATACAACATATATCACTGTCAAGGTCAAGAGTATACTTTTTATTTATTATTTAGATTCGAAAATTATATTCCAAAATTCAAAAAAAAAATAAGAGATTCGAAAAAAAACGGTTGGGTTGCGCCATACATATGAAAGAGTATAGAATAATGATGTATTTGCCAAATCAAATATCATGGTCAAATTTAACAATGACCCATTCGGATTAATTGATAATATTAGTTGATGGATCATTTGTAAAAAGGTTTGATTAACTCTTAAGTTATGTCGAGTAGACCTTGTTGTTGCTATAATTCAATTCTTAATTCATGCGTTGTAGGGGGGGGGGATTTATGTCACCACAAACAGAAACTAAAGCAAAGGTTGGGTTCAAAGCTGGTGTTAAAGATTATAAATTGACTTATTATACTCCTGACTATCAAACCAAAGATACTGATATCTTGGCAGCATTCCGAGTAACTCCTCAACCTGGAGTTCCGCCTGAAGAAGCAGGTGCAGCGGTAGCTGCAGAATCTTCCACTGGTACATGGACAACTGTGTGGACCGATGGACTTACCAGCCTTGATCGTTATAAAGGACGCTGCTACGAGATCGAGCCTGTTCCTGGAGAAGATAATCAATTTATTGCTTATGTAGCTTATCCCTTAGACCTTTTTGAAGAAGGTTCTGTTACTAACATGTTTACCTCCATTGTAGGTAATGTATTTGGGTTCAAGGCCTTGCGCGCTCTACGTCTGGAAGATTTGCGAATCCCTAATGCTTATGTTAAAACTTTCCAAGGTCCTCCTCACGGAATCCAAGTTGAGAGAGATAAATTGAACAAGTATGGACGTCCCCTATTGGGATGTACTATAAAACCCAAATTGGGTTTATCAGCTAAGAATTATGGTAGAGCAGTTTATGAATGTCTCCGCGGGGGACTTGATTTTACCAAAGATGATGAAAATGTGAACTCCCAACCATTTATGCGTTGGAGAGACCGTTTCTTATTTTGTGCCGAAGCAATTTATAAATCACAGGCCGAAACAGGGGAAATCAAAGGACATTATTTGAATGCTACTGCGGGTACATGTGAAGAAATGCTAAAAAGAGCTGTATTTGCTAGAGAATTGGGCGTTCCTATCGTAATGCATGACTACTTAACAGGTGGATTCACTGCAAATACTACCCTGTCTCACTATTGCCGCGATAATGGTCTACTTCTTCATATCCACCGTGCAATGCATGCAGTTATCGATAGACAAAAAAATCATGGTATGCACTTTCGTGTATTAGCTAAAGCCTTACGTTTGTCTGGTGGAGATCATATTCACGCTGGTACTGTAGTAGGTAAACTTGAAGGAGAAAGGGAGATTACTTTAGGTTTTGTTGATTTACTACGTGATGATTATATTGAAAAAGATCGAAGTCGCGGTATTTATTTCACTCAGGATTGGGTTTCTTTACCAGGTGTTATCCCTGTTGCTTCAGGGGGTATTCACGTTTGGCATATGCCTGCTCTGACCGAGATATTTGGAGATGATTCTGTACTCCAATTCGGTGGAGGAACTTTAGGACACCCTTGGGGAAATGCACCTGGTGCCGTAGCGAATCGAGTAGCTCTGGAAGCATGTGTACAAGCTCGGAATGAGGGACGTGATCTTGCTCGCGAGGGTAATGCAATTATCCGTCAAGCTTGCAAATGGAGTCCTGAATTAGCTGCTGCTTGTGAAGTCTGGAAGGAAATCAAATTTGAATTCCCAGCAATGGATACTTTGTAATCCAGTAATAATAATTCGTTCTATTAATTTCCATTAAACTCGGCCCAATCTTTTACTAAAAGGATTGAGCCGAATACTGTACAGAATACTTGTTGTATCTATAAATGAATCCTATGGATCTTTCGGATTGATAGATTTTTTTCTAGTTCATTATTCTTTTTTGATTTGGAATATAATGAATTAAAATAGAAGTATTTTCTATTAATATTGACAACAGTGTATCAAACCAATATAATCCGATCGTGAATAAATGGATCGATTGACTCATGTCAGATAGGTTTTTTACTTCATCAAATGGTGGATTCGTTGTATTTTTTTTTTCTTTCATTGTAATTTAATGTCATTCATTGTAATTTAATGTAATATGTAACATAATATGTAACATTTGATTCTATTATTTATAGAATTGCATCTTTTTTTATTGCGATTGGATATAGACATTCTTGTTTGTAATTGGATTAGGGTTGCTAACTCAATGGTAGAGTACTCGGCTTTTAAGTGCGACTCCATTTTTTACACATTTCTATGAACTAATTGGTTCATCCCTACCATCGGTAGGGTTTGTAAGACCACGACTGATCCAGAAAGGAATGAATGGAAAAAGCAGCATGTCGTATCAACGGTGAATTCTAAAAATTTTTCATTCATATTTGATCCGACCAATATTTTTCTTTGAATTGTTGGCTCCGAACAAATGAATTCCGTTGGGTTTAATTAATAAAGGGATAGAGCTTAGCTGCTCCAATTATAGGGAAACAAAAAGCAACGAGCTT
>CAWUDS030002431.1:15000-17500 GCA_963859935.3 Lathyrus sativus | reverse complement strand
AAATGCTGTTAATCCTGCGGTGGAACAAGCTATTATTGCGAAAATTGGTGAATACAACCAACTATCATTAAGAATCTCATCCTTGGACCAAAAACAAGCAAAAGGTGGGATACCACAAAGAGAAAGTGTACCTATTAAAAAAGCCATTTTTGTAATTGGCGCATGTTTTGTTAAACCGCCCATAAGAACCATATTTTGACTTTTATCTGGAGAATATCCAACAATAGCTTCCATTGAATGAATAATGGATCCAGATCCTAAAAACAACAATGCTTTTGAATAAGCATGAGTAATCAAATGAAATAAAGCGGCTCGATAAGAGCCCATACCTAAAGCTAACATCATATAACCCAATTGAGACATTGTAGAATAGGCTAAATTTTTCTTAATATCTTTTTGAGCAATAGCGAAAGTAGCTCCTAATACTACTGTTATTATACCTATCAAAGCTATTCCAGTCATTATGGAGGGTATAACTATGAAAAGAGGAAGAAGTCGAGCTACAAGAAAAATTCCCGCTGCTACCATAGTCGCAGCATGTATAAGAGCAGAAATAGGAGTAGGACCTTCCATAGCATCTGGTAACCATACATGAAGAGGGAATTGGGCAGATTTTGCAACGGATCCGCAAAATAACAAGAGGGCACACAAAGTAACAAAAATAATATTTACCTCATTCTTATAAATTAAGTTATTGAATATTAGAAATAAATCCCTAAATTCCAAACTACCGGTTATCCAATAAAAACCTAAAATTCCTAATAAGAAACCAAAGTCCCCTACACGATTCGTTACAAACGCTTTTTGACAAGCATTTGCCGCAATAGGACGTGTGAACCAAAAACCTATTAATAGATAAGAACACATTCCAACCAATTCCCAAAAAATATAAACTTGTATCAAATTGGAACTAGTAACTAATCCTAACATTGAAGTATTAAAAAAACTCATATAAGTAAAAAATCTCAAATAGCCTTGATCATGAGACATGTAACTATCACTATAAATTAGAACCAGAATACCAACAGTAGTTATTAATATTGACATAATAGAACTAAGTGAATCGATCAAGTAGCCAAACTCTAAAGAAAGATCATTATTTATAGTCCAAGACCATACATATTGATAGATAGAACGATTCTCGATTTGATGAATCGATAAATCGATCGAAAAAATCATAACTATGGTTAACAATAAAATACTAGGAAAAGCCCACATACGGCGAATATTTTTTGTTCCCGTGGGAAAAAGTAGAAGTCCTACCCCTATTAAAATAGGAATTGGAAGAGGGATGAAAGGTATGATCCATGAAGATTGATGTGTATATTCCATACAAAAAAAAGAATAAAAAATATTTAGATTCTTTATGAATTTTGTTTCTTATTCGTTTGTTTTATCTCTTTTGTTTGTAAAGGGGTTCGGTTAATAAAAAAGTGGATATAGAAATAGAATTGGATATTCTTAATTGTTCTGAATCTTTGCACAATACAATGGTTGGTCCCAATATTGGAAAGTACAAAGTGAAAACCGGCCAATAAGAAAATTCCTAGTGAAAAAAAAGAGTATTTAAAGTAATATATTCATGAATCATCAATATTATCTATGAAAAATTTGGAAAAGGTTTATAATATTCAATGTTTTTACTTTACCTTTTGATCGAAAAAAAAGAAAGAGGGAATTCCGATAGATAAGACATACGGCTAATTGCAGAATAATTCGTGTTCATTTACAGAACAAATGTCTTTCACATCAAACTATAGCAACGAAAAAACTATACTACTTGTATGCCAGTTCCCAAAAAACGCACTTCTATATCAAAAAAAAAAATTCGTAAGAATTTTTGGAAAAAAAAAGGATATACGGCAGCATTGAAAGCCTTTTCATTAGCTGAATCTATTTTTACAGATAACTCAAAAAGTTTTCAAATAAAAATGTTGGACTGGAATACTATGAATTAGCTCTATTCAAAGAGTATTGTTTAATAGTAATTTTATACTAATTAATACTATTATGGAAGAGTAAACATCTATTTAGAATATATTAAATATTATTCTAGAATATATTCTATATTCTAATCATAATAGATATCTTTTCAACATAGGTCATCGAAAGGATCTCAAAGACCCACCAAAGCACGAAAGCCGGGATTTTTCACAAAATAGATTCCTATTCAAAGAGAGCATAACCGCATGGATAAGCTCACACTAACCCGTCAATTTAAGATCCAATTCGGTATTTTCTTTGGGAAATATTGGGAAGGAATTGGAATGTAATAATATGGATTCATACAAAAAAAAGGTTTTCTATTGATTGAAACAGTTGATTAGAAGATCATAATTGGATCCACATATGTTTGGTAAAAGTAAAAAGAATAATTTTCTCCTTTGAGAATAAAAAAACGAAAGTGTTCAATTCAAACATGAAAACGTGGCTGACTTCATTCGTTCTCGTTATTTTGTTGGGTTTGGGGGAAGAAGTGGAGATTATCGAACGAGGATAA
>CAWUDS030002431.1:0-10000 GCA_963859935.3 Lathyrus sativus | reverse complement strand
CTCCCGTAATAAAGAAAAAAAAAATCAACTAAGCAAGGAATTATTTCAAAGGGCAAAAATTCTAGATAAGAAAGTTAAGAAAGGTAAGAAATTTAATCTTGTGGATGTATTAGAAACTCGAGTTCGATTATCGGATGATAGGGGTCGAAAAAAATACTTACCTAAAATATATGATCCTTTCTTGAATGGACCCGCTCGTGGAGAAATCCAAAAAAGCGTTTCTAAAAAGAAAACTTTTGACTCAAACTCCATATTGATAAATAGGATTCATGGTCTCCTTCTTTGTATGAATACCAATTCTCCAGAATTGGAACAGAAAATAGATAAATTGGATAGAAAATTAGTATTCACTGAAATGGGTTTTTATTTTAAAATAATGAGTAAATTTTCGGAAAAATCAGTATCCAATTTTCATTTTGACGGACTTTCTTCAGTTCCAGAACATGAACAAGTAAAAATCTATTCCAAAGAAAAAAAAATAAAAAGAAACTTCTTATTTGATGCAATTCGGACTAATCCTTTCAATCATAAAACAATTTTTAATAGAAAACTATGTAGTGAAATCAAGGAAATAAGTAAAGAAGTTCCTCGATGGAACTACGAATTACTGGACGAGACGGAGTACATGCTGGAACCGGGCTATAAACAAGAACATCATATTCGTTCCCCAAACGCTGAATATGTAGTTATTTTTAATATGGAATCAAGCTCATTGGGTCCTCGTATTCAAAATAATTCTTTTGCGCATCAATATAAGGAGGCAGAGGACCGCCGTAACGAATTCTCTGTAGCTTGTTATGTACCCGGCGCAGATTTTAACAGAGATCTTATTCGAGGATCTTGGCGCCCTCAAAGGCGTAAAACAGTTATTTCGAGACTCTTTCAAGCAAATGGGAATGTCCATTCCCCCCTTTTTTTGGATATGATCAACAAAAGCAATTCCTTTTTGTTTGATGTTTTGGAGGACATGTGGGACTATTTGACCCTATATTTCAGGAAACCCGATCCTGATAATGTATCATTTTTGAGGTTAAAAAAGGCAAAAAAAGAGAACGAGCAAAGAATGAGAATGGAACAGGACGCCGAAGACGAGGCTGTTGAGACACTTCGAAGAGTCGAAGAAGCCTGGGAGAGCATTCTATATGGTCTAGTAATCAGAAATTTCGTATTGTTATTTATGTCCAGGTTTCGAAAATATATTCTATTACCGTCGTTGATAATAACGAAAAATATCATTCGTATATTATTATTTCAAGATCCAGAATGGTCAGAAGATTTTGGGGATTGGCAAAAAGAAACCCATATTAACTGCACCTATCGGGGCACTCCAGTATATAACAACGCATTGCCATACAACTGGCTCGACGCCGGTCTTCAGATAAGGGTCTTATTCCCTTTTGTTCTGAAAGCTTGGCACGAGAAACCTAAGGTACTATCTACTGAAAAAAAACAATACAGTGAAAAAATATCCGCTGGAGATGAAAAAAGAATCTCTGCAACCCACTTATGGTTTTTAACAGCTTTTGGAACAGTACTCGAATCGTACCCTCAGGTGCATGTACCAAACCCATTTGCATTTTTGGGTCCCATTTTAAAACAAATAACAAAAAAATTGAAAAAAGATTTGAAAAAATGTTTGAAAAAATGGGAGAATGAAGCAAAAGAAGAGTCTCGAATCCTGTTAAAAGAATTCAACGAAATAGAAATTGAAAAAAATTCACCAATCAGTACGAGTAATGCAACTATTAGTCCATCCACATCCACATCCACAGAAAGAAGGATAAAAATCACAGAAAGAAGGATAAATCGTTTAAATGCGAAAAGAAATCAAATCTTAAAAGAAATGGAAAAATTGAGAAAAGAAAGGGTTATAACTAATCCTACAACATTAGAATTACTCAAAAATAGTTGGAAAATATTCAAAAGAAGAAACGTTCGATTAATCCGTAAATCCTATTGTTTTTTCCAAATTTTCATGGAAAGGCTATACACGCATATCGATAACATGGATATCTTTAATATTAACTATATTATAGGATTGACTATTCAATATGTAGAACATTTCCTTACTTCGAGCATTGTACAACGTTCTCTTAATTTTATTAATAATTCTATTAAATTAACTCGTGATTTATTGGAATCAACAAAGAAATTTGTAAAAAAATTCATTTACACGAAAAAAAAAAATGAAGAATATATTGATAGAATAAATCAAAGTATAATTCCATTTATGTCGGTTGTAGACAAACAAAAACGTCGGAATAGGACGGATATGTATTCACAGAATTCTTGTGATGTATCTTCTTTGTCACAAGCCTATGTATTGTTTCAATTATCACAAATGCAAGTTTGTAATGGATATAAATATAGGTTAAGATCTATTTTTGAATCACCTGGAAAATCTTTTTTTCTTCCGAATGAAATAAAGGATTATTTTTTAAAAATACAAGGAGAAAGATTCAATTCCAAATTAAGCCATAAGAACCGTCCCGATTCTATAATGAATCAATGGACAAATTGGTTAAAGATTCATTATCAATATGCTTTACCTGAGAGCACATGGTCGAGATTAGCACCACAAAAGTGGAGGAATACAATCCATGAACATCGCGTGGCTCAAAATAAAGATTTACTTGACTATGATTCATCGGAAAAAACTCAATTAATTGTTTCCAAAAAACGAAAAGTAGACTTATTAGAAGAAGTAGACTTATTAGAACAAGTAGACTTATTAAAAAATAAAAAAAAAATAAAAAAACAATATGGATATGATCTTTTTGCCTATCAATATCTAAATTATGTAGATAAGAATCAACCTTCTATTTATAGATATACATCACCTAGTTATAACACACCTAAAAATATAAAAGAAGTATTTGATCTAATGGGCGATAGCTTTATCCAAAATTATATAGCGGAAGATGATGAAAATAAGCCGGATAGAAAGTATTTTCGTTGGAGAGAAAGAAGGATGGGAATGAATGAAAAAAGAAGGAGAAGGACCAAAATAAGAAGGATAGCAATGAATGGAAAAAGAAAAAAGAATTCCATAACGAATGACAAATTATTGACTCCGAGTTTTGGTTTTTTGTCAAAATCAAAAATAGATGCATATAAGAAGAATCCGTGGATCTTACCACTAAATTTCTTGTTTATGCCGTTTTATAGTCAGAAGAACATTACTGATCAACTGGAATTACAGTTAGAAAAGAACGAATACGCGATTCACAGCAATCTAAAATCATATCTCGAAAGGTATTATAAGCCCAAGCATCGTTATAATGCAAATAGCCCTAAATACAGGAAGGATATGGCTGCAGAACAGAATTTCTTAATAGATAGATATGTGGGTTATTATTTACGCTGTGCGGAGTTTACGTACTACGGCGACAGCTACGCGAACATTGTCGGCGTACTAAATCTCCTGAAGCAAACGAAACAACCAAAACAAATTTTGTTGTCTACTATAAGGAGGGGAGAACTAGATCTGGAAACTTTTGTGCGTATAGTCAGTGATGATCCTTGTTTTTTTTACAGCAGGGATATTGAGGAAGTGCAGGACAACCTAGTTTTTTGTTTAGAACCCATTCGTTGTTCTTACAAAAAAAACTACGAACAATCATTTCTATATCAAACCATAAGCGTATCATTGAAGCACAAACGCCAAATTATAAATAAAGATAAAAATCATTATGATTTACTTGTTCCTGAAAATATTTTCTCCCCTAGACGCCGTAGAGAATTGCGAATTCTAACTTGTTTGAACCATAGGAAGAATCGGAAGACGATGGATAGAAACACAATAACTGATAAAGAAAAAACGAATTCTTCTGAAGTTTTGACTAAAAAGAAAGATCTTGATAGCGATACAAAAAAACTAAGGAATTTAAAATTCTTTCTTTGGCCAAATTATCGATTCGAAGATTTAGCTTGTATGAACCGCTATTGGTTTGATACACATAATGGAAGCCGTTTCAGTATATTGAGAATACGTATGTATCCTCGCCTCGATTGAAAATCTAGATTTTTGTTCTATTTATCCTAATATTTCTCGTAACATATCTATCTGATATGTGAACAATATTTATAGATAAATAAAATAAACGTCCACACACATTGTGGGAGTCATACGAATTCAATTTCTCAATGATGTCTCCATAAATCCATCGAAAAATGAATAAAATCTATTGTCTTATTTTTGTCTTTAAAATACAAGACAATAGATTTTATTCATTTTATGAATCCATAAATATAGTATTTATTATCTATTTGAATTACATTCCTTAATAATGAATTAATTTGAAAAAAAAAAAAGAAATTCAGAATTGTTAAATAAATGAAGAGAAAATTTTTTATAAAAAATTAAAAATAAGTGTAATTACTATTACTGATCAATAAAAATATCTACCAAAAAGGAGGGGGGGGAAGCTTTCATTTTATGATCAAAAATCCAGTTATACCTGTTATTTCAAAAAAAAAAAAAGAAGAAGAAAACCCGGGATCGGTTGAATTTCAAGTATTCATCTTAACTAATAAGATACGAAGACTTACTTCACATTTTGAATTACATCCAAAGGACTATTTATCTCAAAGAGGTTTACGTATAATTCTGGGAAAACGACAACGACTATTGTCGTATTTGTCAAAGAAAAACAAAATACGTTATCAAAATTTAATAAATCGGTTGGGTATTCGGGATTCATTCACAAATTAGCTAATTTCAAGAATCATTTTCAATTATTCGATTTATTAGATACTGAATTTTGATTAACTTTTTTTTGAACGATTCATGGAAGAATGAATCGAGGAAAAACCTATGAATGTCCCAGCTACAAGAAAAGACCTCATGATAGTAAATATGGGGCCTCAACACCCATCGATGCATGGTGTTCTGCGACTTATTGTTACTCTGGATGGTGAAGATGTTATTGATTGTGAGCCAATATTGGGTTATTTACACAGAGGTATGGAAAAAATAGCGGAAAACCGAACAATTATACAATATCTGCCTTATGTAACACGTTGGGATTATTTAGCTACTATGTTCACAGAAGCAATAACTGTAAATGGACCGGAACAATTGGGAAATATTCAAGTACCTAAAAGAGCCAGCTATATAAGAGTAATTATGTTGGAGTTAAGTCGTATAGCTTCTCATCTACTATGGCTGGGACCTTTTATGGCAGATATTGGTGCACAAACCCCTTTTTTCTATATTTTTAGAGAAAGAGAATTAATATATGATCTATTCGAAGCTGCCACAGGTATGAGAATGATGCATAATTTTTTTCGTATTGGGGGAGTAGCGGCTGATCTACCTTATGGTTGGATCGATAAATGTTTGGATTTCTGCAATTATTTTTTAACAAGGGTTATTGAATATCAAAAACTTATTACGCGAAATCCAATTTTTTTAGAACGGGTTGAAGGAGTGGGTGTTGTTGGTAGAGAGGAAGTTATAAATTGGGGGTTATCAGGACCGATGCTTCGGGCTTCCGGAATACAATGGGATCTACGTGAAGTTGATAATTATGAGTGTTACGAGGAATTGGATTGGGAAGTTCAATGGCAAAAAGAAGGAGATTCATTAGCTCGTTATTTAGTTCGAATTGGTGAAATGGTGGAATCCATAAAAATAATTCAACAGGCTTTGGAAGGAATTCCAGGGGGGCCTTATGAAAATTTTGAAATTCGCTGCTTTGATAGAGAAAAGGAGCCAGAATGGAATGATTTTGAATATCGATTCATTGGTAAAAAACCGTCTCCTACTTTTGAATTGCCGAAACAAGAACTTTATGTGAGAATTGAGGCCCCCAAGGGAGAATTAGGAATTTTTCTAATAGGAGATCAGAATGGTTTTCCTTGGAGATGGAAAATTCGTCCACCCGGTTTTATCAATTTGCAAATTCTTCCTCAATTAGTTAAAAGAATGAAATTGGCTGATATTATGACAATACTAGGTAGCATAGATATCATTATGGGAGAAGTTGATCGTTGAAATGATAATTGATACAACGGAAGTCCAAGATATAAACTCCTTTTCCGGATTGGAATCTTTCAAAGAGGTCTATGGAATTCTATGGATACTTTTACCAATTTTGATTCTTGTCTTGGGAATTACAATAAGTGTACTAGCAATTGTATGGTTAGAAAGAGAAATATCTGCAGGGGTACAACAGCGTATTGGACCTGAATATGCTGGTCCTTTTGGAATGCTTCAAGCTCTAGCAGACGGAACAAAACTACTATTCAAAGAGAATCTTATTCCATCTAGGGGAGATATTCATTTATTCAGTATTGGACCATCCATATCAGTCATATCCATTCTAATAAGTTATTCAGTAATTCCGTTTGGCTATAATTTTGTTTTATCTGATTTCAATATGGGTGTTTTTTTATGGATTGCTATTTCGAGTATTGCTCCCATTGGACTTCTTATGTCAGGATATGGCTCAAATAATAAATATTCCTTTTTGGGTGGTCTACGAGCTGCTGCTCAATCGATTAGTTATGAAATACCATTAACTCTATGTGTCTTATCAATATCTCTACGTGCGATTCGTTGAAACCGAAAAAGCTATTCGATGCTATTCTATTGCTATACTCCTCTCTTTATAGTACTATATTTCTATATAGTACTATAATTTCTGTATAGTACTATATAGCGAATAAATTGAATAGAAACCTTCATTATCTTTATTTTCTTTTTCAAAATTCTGATTGAAGAACTAAATTAGATAGTTATATGAGTGAAATAAAACAGCTTATATTGAATCTAATTTCAGAATACTAGATTCCTGCTAGTTAATAGATAGTATGATGATTTTATAAGGGCAGTCAAAATATTGAGTCTCATTTTCTATGTATAAGAATGAAATAAAATTATAAACAGAAGAGGACATTTAACCCAAGATTGGATAATTTGTCATCCTGTTTTGAAGCGGTCTCAAAAGACCAACCTTATTGAGTTTTAGTTACCATTTTTATGAATTATCATAGATATATAAAAATAAATAAGGGGGGTTAATAAAAAAGACTGGATGGTTAGAAACACCAAGATACACAAAGGATTAGTAACACAGATTTTGTAAATTATCCAAAAGAAAATTTACGCAGAATATAAAAAGAATACTAATTGGGGGCTTTAAGTTGGTAGAAAAAAGAAAGCAGTACTCCCCACAACTCCGATCCAGAGTATGCTTCCATTCAATCACTAAATAAATTACTATCAGGAACGAAAAAATCCTTTCCAATTTTTGGAGGTCCCTTTTTCATTTCATAGCACAAAAAAGAAGAATAGGAACGAAAAAAAAATAAGAAATCAAAAACGAAAAATAGATTTCTCTTTCGTTTTTGATTTCTTATATCCATATTCATGGAGATAAAATTCACATCATAATTAAGAAACGGATGTGTAATTATTTTTCGTCATTCAAAATCATGAGGGTTATTGAGAATTATAAAAGAGTATTTTATTGAAGAATTCAGTTATTACTCAACAAATTTGTATTTTCTTAGGGATGAGATCAATTCAGAAGTGCTTTAATTGGATCTTTTATGAAAATCGATTTCTCTTTCTTATTTCTAGAACAGACAGAATTGAATTGGTCTAATTCAGAACCGTTCGATAGATTTTAATCTTCTATATCTTAGGGATATATCAAGAGATAAATAATCGACCCGGTCCTTAGATTTACTTAAGGCTTTCCAGGAGCCGTATGAGGTGAAAATCTCATGTACGGTTCTGTAATAGAGATGGGAACAGGAATGTTATCACCGACTAGGATTATCTAACAGTTTAAGTACAATTGATATAGTTGATGCGCAATCAAAATATGGTTTTTGGGGTTGGAATTTGTGGCGTCAACCTATGGGTTTCATCGTTTTTATAATTTCTTCGCTAGCAGAATGTGAAAGATTACCTTTTGATTTACCAGAAGCAGAAGAAGAATTAGTAGCTGGTTATCAAACAGAATATTCAGGTATTCGATTTGGTTTATTTTACGTTGCTTCCTATTTAAACCTTTTCATTTCTTCATTATTTGTAACAGTTCTTTACTTGGGCGGTTCCAATATTTCTATTCCATACATATTTGTTTCTGAATTTTTTGAAATAAATAAAACATACGGAGTTTTTGGAACTACAATTGATCTCTTTATTACATTAGCTAAAAGCTATTTTTTCTTATTCGTTTCTATCATAACAAGATGGTCTTTGCCTAGGCTAAGAATGGATCAATTATTAAATCTTGGATGGAAATTTCTTTTACCGATTTCTCTCGGTAATCTATTATTAACAACTTCATCTCAATTGTTTTCGCTGTAAAAGATGTTCTATATTCATTACTTGTCTCAAATAAGAGAAAGAAATCAAAAAAAACTATACTATTCATAGATATTTACAATATGTTCCTTATGGTAACTGGGTTCATGAATTATGGTCAACAAACAGTACGAGCTGCAAGGTACATTGGTCAAAGTTTCATGATTATCTTATCTCACGCAAATCGTTTACCTGTAACTATTCAATATCCTTATGAAAAATTAATCACATCAGAACGTTTCCGCGGTCGAATCCATTTTGAATTTGATAAATGCATTGCTTGTGAAGTATGTGTTCGTGTATGTCCTATAGATTTACCCGTTGTTGATTGGAAAATGGAAACGGATATTCGAAAGAAACGATTGCTAAATTACAGTATTGATTTCGGAATCTGTATTTTTTGTGGTAACTGTATTGAGTATTGTCCAACAAATTGTTTATCAATGACTGAAGAATATGAACTTTCAACTTATGATCGTCATGAATTGAATTATAATCAAATTGCTTTGGGCCGTTTACCAATGTCAATAATTGATGATTATACAATTCGAACAATTCAAATCAAAAAAGACAATTTATTATAATTCAATAAAATACAACTTAAAAAAAAAACACACACAAATATTCTATATATTTCTATAGATAGAATAGATATAAATAGAATAATCTAAATCAAATATTTTAAATGTATAAAAAATGAATAATATAGTAAATATCATATTAGTAGAAATATTCTATAATTATTAGAGAACTATATTCTTCAATAGAATATATTAATATATTCTCGAAATTGAAAATATTTTGGAATTTCAATAAGATTTTCAATGGTTATATATGTTCTATCTACCTTTATACTTGAGTTTTCATATCGTTTCAAACTACTCTTTTGTATAAAGAGTGGAATGACATTGATTATATAACCATAACTATATCAATTTAAACTACTTAGGTTTTTCAATGCAAAGAAAAATTGAAATATATAAATTTTTTTTCCTGGTCATATCAATAAGGTCATGAAATTTCGATTTCGTTGTCTTTTTTTTTACATATAATGGATTTGCCTGAAACGCTGCACGATTTTCTTTTAGTCTTTCTGGGATCGGGTCTTCTATTAGGAAGTTTAGGAGTAGTATTACTTACCAACCCCATTTTTTCTGCTTTTTCGTTGGGACTGGTTCTTGTTTGTATATCTTTATTATATATTTTAGCAAACTCGCATTTTGTAGCTGCATCACAGCTACTTATTTACGTGGGAGCTATTAACATTTTAATCATATTTGCTGTGATGTTCATGAATAGTTCCGAATATTACCAAGATTTGAATCTTTGGACCGTAGGGGATGGAATTACTTTGATAGTTTGTACAAGTATTTTTGTTTCATTAATCACTATTATTTCCGATACATCATGGTACGGAATTATTTGGACTACAAGACCAAATCAGATTATTGAGCAAGATTTGATAAGTACTAGTCAACAAATTGGAATTCATTTATCAACAGATTTTTTTCTTCCATTTGAACTAATTTCCATAATTCTTTTAGTTTCTTTGATAGGTGCAATTGTCGTAGCTCGCCAGTAAGAAATCTTTAGAGAACTAGTAATAGAAATCAAGATTCTTTTTTTTTTCAATTTTCTCACATTTATTTCTGTCGAATTCTATGTGAAGTGAAAGAG
>CAWUDS030002430.1:0-41951 GCA_963859935.3 Lathyrus sativus | reverse complement strand
CTCATTTGACACCTGAATAGCTTTGGTTGCCTTCCGAGCAATCTCATTTATATATCTAATCAGTTTTGTTGGCTTATAAACTATAGACAATTCATCACATAAACAACCAAGTAAGGACATGTATAGATTTGGTTTTGAATATATTTTGTATGATCACTATGCAATGATAGTTTGTAAATTAAAGATTCCAACATTTGTTTATGTAAGAACGCGGCAGTTTTTAGGTTCAAAGGCAAGAATTCAAATATTAAGCATGAGTTCCTACCTCTTTTAGCTTACTTTCAACTGCATTGATGCTATTGGAATTGCATATTTTTGGGGAATAAAATAGGCATCATTTTATATTAATTGTACCTTATAATAAAAAACTATATTCGCTAACAATTTCGAACTTAAAGTGGTTTTTCGTGACTAGGTTACTTCCATTCAAGTTACAATATTGAGGTACCTAATTGTAATTATAAAAAAACATTATGAAATTGCACTTCGATCCTCTAATTATCCTAAAACTATAATAAATTTAATAACATACATTTCTGCAGAATTCATGCTATTGAGACTGTGAAAGGAAGTGATGTTATTGAATGCTTTGGCGGTTAACACTTTAACACATTTCTTGTGGAGCAATACCAGTTCATATATGTTGTTCTTAATTCTTAGCAGTTAATGTAACGCCCCGATTTCGATTATTTCATTTTATTGAGTGTTTTAATTGATTTGAGTAATAATTGTTTTAATTGTGAATTTGATGTGTTAATATAGTATGTTTTAATATTTTACCGTTTCGGAGAGTTTCGGGTAAAATTTAGATTGGAGGGTATTTTGGTCTTTTGATAGAAATAGAATTGAGGGGAAAAGTATAAGAGGAATTGGAGAGAAAATAAAAAGAAAGAAATAGAGAGAGTTAGAGAGAAAGAAAAGAGAAAAAACAAGAGAAGAGAAGAGAAAGAGGAGGAAGAGGAGCAAAAACCTAGAATCATCAAGAATCAACATCCAAGCTTTCGATTAGTCGGGTAAGGGTGTGGAACTTTATTATTCTATCCATGTGTATGATCATGTATGTGTTGTGTGGATTGTTTGGTAGTTTTTCTACACTTTCCATTTCTAGGTTGAAGTTGGTTTAATCGGTAGAAATCATTGTTTAACGGTTAGAATCGAGAATAACCTTTGTAGCTTAGTCAGGATATGTTAGACTAAGAGTATTGAAACTAGTTTGGTGAGAATCGGGTGATATTTCGAGTTTCACCATTTTCGGTTAAAGTGAGGTTAAGATTTTGAGTGGAAATCGAATGTCGCGAAAGTTGAGTTTTATGACCCTAATATATCCGTATATGATTAGTAAGGATAGATAGGTATTTAATCGGGTGAAAACTATTTAATCGGTCGGGTTTTTGAGGGTTTTAAGCTCAAACCCGCAGCTGTTTTTCTGAGTTTTTCAGGTGTTAATCGGTTAACCATATACGTTAACCGATTAACACATTGTTGGGGGCCTAAAAGCTGAGTTTTTGGCCTAAAAACTGAGTTTTTGGAGTGGTTAATCGGTTAACAATATGCGTTAACCGATTAACACTGTAAGTGTGAGAAAATATTTTATTTCGAAACTTTGAAAATTCATAACTTTTTCACCGTTTATCGGATTTTGACGTTCTTTATATCAAACTGAAGCTAATAATATGTTTTACAACTTGGTGAAAAGAAATATTATTTTTATCCGACTTTTAGCCGATTTTACCAATTAATAGAAATTAATGATTTTGAGTGAGAACAGCTTATATTAGCTAGAGCGTCCGGTTGTGATCGGTCTCGTCTCGTATGGATAAATGGTGTGTTATTAATTGTTATGTTGTGGGTAGCCGTAAGGCGTGAATCCTAGTGAATTGAATGATGAATATATATATATATATATATATATATATGCATTGTGATATATATGATGTGAATGCATAACGAATGTATGCAATGAAATGTGATAAATGCATGAGTATGTTTGTAAACATGTATGCATTTTGTGTTGATTGATCCCGCGTAGGATCTGCAGAAGCCTCGTGTGCCCATGTGGGGTGTGAGCGATGGTTTATAGTTGATTGAGTCATGTTTACATGTGAAGCATCATGATATGCATTTGTGCTATTTGATCCCGTGTAGGATCTGCAGAACCTCGTGTGCCCATGTGGGGTGTGAGCGATGGTTATATTTGATTCCGCGTAGAATCTGCAGAACGATTGTGTGCCCATGTGGGGTGTGAGCAATCGGGTTGTGTGCCCATGTGGGGTGTGAGCAATCCATAAACATTGTGTGCCCATGTGGGGTGTGAGCAATGGGTGAACATCGTAGGCCCGACGGGGAGTTACTTCGGTAACGAGCGATGGTTCCATTTTGGTTCTTCAATTGAACCTGTTGAATTGAGTCGGTACCGCATTTGCATCTGCATAGAGTCGTTAGTCGGTCTCTATGAGTTGCATAACCATCTTTATATGATGCATTGGTGAAAATAAACATGTATAGAGATGTTTATGTGGATTGGTGATGAAATAAACATATTGTGTATGTTTGTGTGTATTGATTGAAATTATGGATATGTGCATATTAAATATGTCGGGTGATTATCCATTATTTGTGTAAATGTACATTGTGGTGTATATGACGAGGAATAATGATTTGTGGTGAGGAACGAAGAATAGGTGTATTCTTTGTTTGTGCATATGTATATATATGATTTATGCATTGTTTATTATGATATTGTTTCTCACCCTTCTGCTGTTTTATGATGCTCTATGAGGCATTGTAGATTAGGTGCTGGTGATCCCTTTTTGTGAAGCGTGTCTTCATTTTGTTTGGGTCAGATGGCTCTGATATGTAACACCGGGTAGCATAGGAAGCCTTGGGCTATTTTGATGAATACATTTGTATATGTTTTATTGGTGCTGCATGTTTTGTAAACATGACTGTTGTTGATGTATTAGACGGGATGATGTGAATATGTATGTATGTGAATACATGTTGGTGGTGATTCAAACGTTTAGATTTTCCGCTTTTATTCTAAATATTTGAGATGTGGGTAAAAAGGACGAAGTTCCTAGATTGTGTGTTGCCCATTGTTGCATATCTATATGAGCAGGTGTTGTATGTATGTTTAATTTCAAGTATAATGTGGCATACTCTTTTTATACCGTGTTATGAATTACTCTGATGAAATTTTGATTAAGTGCCTAAATGATTAAATGTATTATTTGGGGGTATAGAAAGGGGGTGTTACATTAAGTGGTATCAGAGCCAGTGTTGAGTCAGTTGTGTCTGTCTTACTGTTATTTAACGGTTAAGCTGTGGTTTAACCTTGTTGTTGTTTCTGGGTTGCTCAGAATATGGCTGGTCGTAATGATGCTGCGATGGCTGCTGCCATGGAAGCGATGGCTAGAGCGGTGCAGGGTGCGCCGAATGCGAATGAGAATGATGAGTTCAGGAAGAATCAGCCACCGGTCTTCAAAGGAAGATTCGATCCTGACGGTGCTCAGATTTTGCTGAAAGAGATCGAAAGAGTTTTCAGAGTTATGAATTGTGCTGAGGGAAACAAGGTGAGACTTGGGACTCACATGCTGAGGGAAGAAGCCGACGATTGGTGGGTCGGTATGAGACAAGTTATTGAGGTGAATGAGGAAACAATCACTTGGGATTTGTTTCGTACAGAATTCTTGAGAAAGTATTACCCCGAAAGTGTGAAGGGGAAGAAAGAAATGGAATTTCTAGAATTGAAGCAAGGCAACATGTCTGTGGTAGACTACACAGTGAGGTTTGTGGAATTGGTTCAATTTCACCCTCATTATGCGGCAGTGACGACAGAGTTTTCTAAATGTATTAAGTATGAGAATGGCTTGTGCCCTGAAATTAAGCAAAGCGGTGGGTTATTAAAGAATTCGAAGGTTTTCGGATTTGGTCAAATGTTGTAGGATTTTTGAAGAGGATAGCAAAGCTCGTTCCACACATTATAAGAGTGTGAATGAGAGGAGAGGGAAACATCAAGTAAGGAGTGGACCGTATGTGACGCCTGTTGATAAGGGCAAACATAGGGGAAACTTTGATAGGAGATCCGGAGGTGGAGGTTCCGGTATGATTAAGTGCTTCAAGTGTGGTGAGATGGGACATAAGTCTTTTGATTGCGGAAAGACCGTTGCAAAGTGTTCTAACTGTGGAGGTTTTGGTCATGCTACAACTGATTGTAGAAGGAATGCGGTGAAATGTTTTAATTGCGGTGAAATGGGGCATATTAGTACTAAGTGTACTAAGCCGAAGCAAGCTCAGGCAGGTGGTAAAGTGTTTTCTTTAGCTGGGAAGGATACTACCAGTGCAGACCGTCTGATTAAAGGTACATGCTTTATTAACAGTATGCCTTTAATTGCTATTATTGATACGGGAGCGACTCATTCATTCATTTCTCATGAGTGCGCTAAGCGTTTGAACTTGTTTGTGACTTCTTGGAATGGCGAGATGGTTATTGAGACTCCTGCTTCGGGGTCGGTAACTACGTCCTCGGTGTGTGTAAGTTGTCCTCTGACCATGTATGGTAGAGACTTTGTTATGGATTTGGTGTGTTTACCTTTGGAAGGTTTGAACGTAATCTTGGGTATGAACTGGTTGCAGTTTAATCGAGTTCATATAGATTGCTATCACAAGTTAGTAAGGTTTCCTTCTTTGGAAGATGATGAAGAGGTGAGTTTTCTATCCACTAAAGAGTTGAAGAAACTTTTAGCAGATGAAGCTCAATTGTTCGGTTTGTTTGCATCTTTGTCCGTAGAGAGAAAGATGGAAATTGATGTTTTTCCAGTGGTGTGTGACTTTCCAGAAGTGTTTCCGGAGGATATTACGGATGTACCGCCGGAAAGAGAAGTTTAATTTTCCATTGATCTAGTTCCGGGTACTAGACCAGTTTCGATGGCACCGTATCGTATGTCGGCATCGGAGTTGGTAGAATTGAAGAAACAATTGAATGACTTGTTGGACAAGAAATTTGTAAGGCCTAGTGTTTCTCCTTGGGGTGCTCCGGTGTTGTTAGTAAAGAAAAAGGATGGAAGCATACGTTTGTGTATTGATTATCGGCAGTTGAACAAGGTGACAATTAAGAATAAGTATCCGCTTCCAAGGATCGATGATTTAATGGACCAATTGGTTGGTGCACATGTTTTTAGTAAGATTGATTTGAGATCAGGTTATCACCAAATTCGCGTGAAAAAGGAAGATATTCAGAAGACAGCCTTTAGGACACGGTATGGTCATTACGAGTACTTTGTGATGCCATTCGGAGTTTCTAATGCACCGGGTGTGTTTATGGAATACATGAATCATATTTTTCATGAGCAGTTGGATCGTTTCGTGGTTGTATTCATCGACGATATTTTGATTTATTCTAAGTCTCAAGAGGAGCATGAAGAGCATTTAAGGATTGTGTTGCAAATTTTGAAGGAAAAGTAATTGTATGCTAAGTTGTCTAAGTGCGAGTTTTGGTTGTCGGAAGTCAGTTTTCTTGGGCATGTTATTTCCGGTAGTGGAATTAGTGTTGATCCATCCAAGATTGATGCAGTGAGACAATGGGAGACTCCTAAGTCGGTCACTGAAATCCGAAGCTTTTTAGGATTGGCAGGTTATTATCGGAGATTCATTGAAGGATTTTCGAAGTTGGCACTTCCTTTGACACAGTTGACTTGTAAAGGAAAAGCTTTTGTTTGGGATATTCATTGTGAAGAGAGTTTCACGGAACTTAAGAGACGGTTGACGACGACGCCGGTTTTGATTTTGCCGAATCCTACGGATCCTTTTGTGGTGTATTGTAATGCGTCATCGACAGGTTTAGGTGGTGTTTTGATGCAAGATGGAAAGGTTGTGGCTTATGCTTCGAGACAGTTGAGAGTGCATGAAAAGAATTATCCTACCCATGACTTGGAATTAGCGGCCGTGGTGTTTGTTTTGAAAATTTGGAGACATTATCTTTATGGTGCAAGATTTGAAGTCTTTAGTGATCACAAGAGCTTGAAGTATTTATTCGATCAGAAAGAATTGAACATGAGGCAAAGGAGATGGTTAGAACTTTTGAAAGATTATGACTTTGGTTTGAATTACCATCCGGGTAAGGCGAATGTGGTGGCTGATGCCTTAAGTCGGAAGTTGTTACATATGTCCGCGTTGATGGTAAAAGAATGGGAACTTTTGGAAGATTTCAGAGACTTGAGTTTAGTTTGTGAAATGACGCCGGTAAGTGTGAAACTTGGTATGTTGCATGTTACGAATGATTTTCTTGCGACCATTTGTGAAAAACAAAAGTTAGATTTGAAGTTTGTTGATTTGATGATGAATGAGAGTGAAGATTACAAAGTTGATGATTTTGGAGTTTTGAGGTTTCGTGGTCGTATTTGTATTCCCGATGATTCGGAATTGAAAAAGATGATATTGGAGGAAGGACACCGAAGCAACTTGAGTATTCATCCGGGTGCGAATAAGATGTATCAAGATTTGAAGAAGATCTTTTGGTGGTCCGGGTTAAAGCGGGATGTTGCTCGTTTTGTGTATTCGTGCTTGACTTGTCAGAAATCTAAGGTGGAGCATCAGAAGCCTAGTGGGTTGATGCAACCGTTAGACATTCCGGAATGGAAGTGGGATAGTATATCCATGGATTTTGTTACAGGATTACCGAATACGCAAAGAGGACATAATTCTATTTGGGTAATTGTTGATAGGCTTACTAAATCTGCTCACTTTGTTTCGATTGATATTAGTTATCCTTTGGAAAAGTTAGCCGAGATTTACGTTCGCGTGATAGTGAAGTTGCATGGAGTTCCTAAGAGTATTGTGTCGGATAGGGATCCTAGATTTACGTCAAGATTTTGGGAAAGTTTACAAAGTGCTTTGGGTTCTAAGTTGAGATTGAGCTCGGTGTATCATCCTCAGACGGATGGTTAAACCGAGAGGACAATTCAATCATTGGAAGATTTGTTGCGTGCTTGTGTGCTAGAGCAAGGTGGTGCATGGGATAGTTATTTGGCATTGATTGAGTTCACCTATAATAATAGTTTTCATGCAAGTATTGGTATGGCGCCATTTGAGGCTTTATATGGCCGGAGATGTCGAACACCTTTGTGTTGGCATGAAACTGGTGAGAGGTCGGTAGTTGGTCCGGAGTTGGTACAACAAACTACGGAGAAAGTGAAGTTTATTCGGGAGAAGATGAAAGCTTCTCAGAATAGACAAAAGAGCTACCATGACAAGAGAAGGAAGGATCTTGAATTTCAGGAAGGCGACCATGTATTTTTGAGAGTTACACCGGTTACGGGTGTGGGTCGTGCTTTAAAGTCGAAGAAGTTGACTTCTCGTTTTATTGGTCCGTATCAGATTACTGCACGAGTAGGTGCTGTGGCTTATCGTGTGGCGTTGCCTCCGAATCTTTCGAATTTGCATGATGTGTTCCATGTTTCGCAACTTCGAAAGTATGTTCCGGATCCTTCACATGTGGTTCCTATGGACGAGGTTGAGGTGAGAGATAACCTTACGGTAGAAGTTTTACCGGTTAAGATTCTGGATCGTGAAGTTAAGAAACTTAGAGGTAAGGATATTGCGCTTGTGAAAGTAGCGTGGGGAGGCGCTTCTGAAGGCAATATGACTTGGGAATTGGAAAGTGGGATGCGAGAGTCGTATCCAGACTTGTTTGAATCAGGTAATATTTCGAGGACGAAATTTTCTAAAGTGGGGGAGAGTTGTAACGCCCCGATTTCGATTATTTCATTTTATTGAGTATTTTAATTGATTTGAGTAATAATTGTTTTAATTGTGAATTTGATGTGTTAATATAGTATGTTTTAATATTTTACCGTTTCGGAGAGTTTCGGGTAAAATTTAGATTGGAGGGTATTTTGGTCTTTTGATAGAAATAGAATTGAGGGGAAAAGTATAAGAGGAATTGGAGAGAAAATAGAAAGAAAGAAATAGAGAGAGTTAGAGAGAAAGAAAAGAGAAAGAACAAGAGAAGAGAAGAGAAAGAGGAGGAAGAGGAGCAAAAACCTAGAATCATCAAGAATCAACATCCAAGCTTTCGATTAGTCGGGTAAGGGTGTGGAACTTTATTATTCTATCCATGTGTATGATCATGTATGTGTTGTGTGGATTGTTTGGTAGTTTTTCTACACTTTCCATTTCTAGGTTGAAGTTGGTTTAATCGGTAGAAATCATTGTTTAACGGTTAGAATCGAGAATAACCTTTGTAGCTTAGTCAGGATATGTTAGACTAAGAGTATTGAAACTAGTTTGGTGAGAATCAGGTGATATTTCGAGTTTCACCATTTTCGGTTAAAGTGAGGTTAAGATTTTGAGTGGAAATCGAATGTCGCGAAAGTTGAGTTTTATGACCCTAATATATCCGTATATGATTAGTAAGGATAGATAGGTATTTAATCGGGTGAAAACTATTTAATCGGTCGGGTTTTTGAGGGTTTTAAGCTCAAACCCGCAGCTGTTTTTCTGAGTTTTTCAGGTGTTAATCGGTTAACCATATACGTTAACCGATTAACACATTGTTGGGGGCCTAAAAGCTGAGTTTTTGGCCTAAAAACTGAGTTTTTGGAGTGGTTAATCGGTTAACCATATGCGTTAACCGATTAACACTGTAAGTGTGAGAAAATATTTTATTTCGAAACTTTGAAAATTCATAACTTTTTCATCGTTTATCGGATTTTGACGTTCTTTATATCAAACTGAAGCTAATAATATGTTCTACAACTTGGTGAAAAGAAATATTATTTTTATTCGACTTTTAGCCGATTTTACCAATTAATTGAAATTAATGATTTTGAGTGAGAACAACTTATATTAGCTAGAGCGTCCGGTTGTGATCGGTCTCGTCTCGTATGGATAAATGGTGTGTTATTAATTGTTATGCTGTGGGTAGCCGTAAGGCGTGAATCCTAGTGAATTGAATGATGAATATATATATATATATATATATATATATATATATATATATATATATATATATATATATATATATATATATATATATATATATATATATATATATATATATATATATATATATATATATATATATATATATATATATATATATATATATATATATATATATGCATTGTGATATATATGATGTGAATGCATAATGAATGTATGCAATGAAATGTGATAAATGCATGAGTATGTTTGTAAACATGTATGCATTTTGTGTTGATTGATCCCGCGTAGGATCTGCAGAAGCCTCGTGTGCCCATGTGGGGTGTGAGCGATGGCTTATATTTGATTGAGTCATTTTTACATGTGAAGCATCATGATATGCATTTGTGCTATTTGATCCCGTGTAGGGTCTGCAGAACCTCGTGTGCCCATGTGGGGTGTGAGCGATGGTTATATTTGATTCCGCGTAGAATCTGCAGAACGATTGTGTGCCCATGTGGGGTGTGAGCAATCGGGTTGTGTGCCCATGTGGGGTGTGAGCAATCCATAAACATTGTGTGCCCATGTGGGGTGCGAGCAATGGGTGAACATCGTAGGTCCGACGGGGAGTTACTTCGGTAACGAGCGATGGTTCCATTTTGGTTCTTCAATTGAACCTGTTGAATTGAGTCGGTACCGCATTTGCATCTGCATAGAGTCGTGAGTCGGTCTCTATGAGTTGCATAACCATCTTTATATGATGCATTGGTGAAAATAAACATGTATAGAGATGTTTATGTGGACTGGTGATGAAATAAACATATTGTGTATGTTTGTGTGTATTGATTGAAATTATGGATATGTGCATATTAAATATGTCGGGTGATTATCCATTATTTGTGTAAATGTACATTGTGGTGTATATGACGAGGAATAATGATTTGTGGTGAGGAACGAAGAATAGGTGTATTCTTTGTTTGTGCATATGTATATATATGATTTATGCATTGTTTATTATGATATTGTTTCTCACCCTTCTGCTGTTTTATGATGCTCTATGAGGCATTGCAGATTAGGTGCTGGTGATCCCTTTTTGTGAAGCGTGTCTTCATTTTGTTTTGGTCAGATGGCTCTGATATGTAACACCGGGTAGCATAGGAAGCCTTGGGCTATTTTGATGAATACATTTGTATATGTTTTATTGGTGCTGCATGTTTTGTAAACATGACTGTTGTTGATGTATTAGACGGGATGATGTGAATATGTATGTATGTGAATACATGTTGGTGGTGATTCAAATGTTTAGATTTTCCGCTTTTATTCTAAATATTTGAGATGTGGGTAAAAAGGACGAAGTTCCTAGATTGTGTGTTGCCCATTGTTGCATATCTATATGAGCAGGTGTTGTATGTATGTTTAATTTCAAGTATAATGTGGCATACTCTTTTTATACCGTGTTATGAATTACTCTGATGAAATTTTGATTAAGTGCCTAAATGATTAAATGTATTATTTGGGGGTATAGAAAGGGGGTGTTACAGTTAACACTTTAACAAACTTATTGGTAGCAATACAAGCATCTCAGTTGAACTACTAAGGTTATATTTACATAAAGGTTAGTTTTTTGGATGGTTTTGTTAAAGTTTCAAATTCTTATTAGTCATTACATAAAACCTTTAAATGGATGACCCTATTATGAATCTATACAATGTTAACATACAACTCAAACCTTCCCTATTTCTTTCAATGTTGGTGACATACAACTTTGAATGCCTATGAAATCTCTACATTTAACATTTGAAATCAACTGCTATTGCATAACAAATGTAATGTTAGATATAGAAATCATGCTATGTTCTAACAATTAGGTTGATTACTCGATGCTTATTGTATGCAAATACTACTATGCTTCCATGATATGTATCTATAAATGTGTGTGCTTCAAGAACATGAAAACTTACTGACCTTGTGTGAACTCCCTGCATACATGTTTTACATTTTCATATACTAATTAAATCCATGACAACTTACCTTTTACTAATGATACTCAACTTTGACACAATTATTCCAGAATTAATAAATAATATACATTTCATGAGATTTGTAAAATATTAGAATTAATAAGACTAAAACTATTTTTGAAAAAAAATTTATATATCATTTTAAAGGAATTTTTTCAGAATTTTGAATTTGAACTAGTTACATAATAACATGTTAACTACCACCTTAGTTGTCCTTTGTACCAACATATACATAGAAATGAACAAACAAACACACACATATATAATCATAGCACCAATTCAATCCTTATGACAAGAGTTATAGAGTTTTTGTTTTTTTTTTTCTTTTTTCACTCTTCAAATTGCTTAGGATCATGATTATCAGTGATGTTGTCTATCCCTTTCACTCTACCTGTCATGGATCCTCTAAGAAACCAATATTAACCTGTCATGGATCCCCTTGAAAATTATCCACTAAATTCTCCAAACACTGAGAAATCCAACAAACCAAATTGTGAATTTAATAAAGAAAATAGTCAACTTACTAGATCGTAAATTTCGATAAGCTTAGGTTAGGGCCTATTTAATGTGGAAAAACCATTTTGTTTTCAATAATAATGGTAAATGTGTCACATTACTTTCACTTCATTTCCTGCTTTTCAGGATTTTTGTAGGAATTTGTTTCACTTTATCACATTAGTCTGAAAGAAGTATAGTACAGCTATAACTGACTATCACAAAAATTAGAAAAAACTAGTCTCGACGTAGCCATGTCTATTGAATTAAATTAAAATAATTGTAAAATATAACTACAAAATGAGTTTTTTGTGTTTAAATAGTGTAGTTTTGGCCGAGGCTAAGTAGTGTCGGTGTCGGTGGCCGGCGCTAAATTCAAAGCTAAAATGCAGTTTTCTAGTAGTGTGAGTCCTCAAACCCAAGGGTTTGCTTGACATACACTTCTTCAAAAGTAACTTCATTCATAAAAGGCACTCTTAACATCCATTTGATAAAGAATAATATTATGATTGACAACATAAGAGAGAAGAAGTCTGATTTCCCCTAACCTTGCCACATGGGAAAAGGTTTTAGAGAAATATATACCTTCCTATTGACTTAAACCTTGAGCTACCATTCGAGCCTTATTCCTTACCATTTTCCTTGTTCGTTCAACTTGTTTTTGAACACCCATTTTGTTCCAATGATGTTCTTCTGACTTGGACTTAGAATCAGATCTCAAAAATCATTCCTCTAGAATTGGTTCAGTTCTTCCTGCATAGCCACAATCCATCATTTGATAAAGCCTCATCCACAAAAGTTGGCTCAATGAAGGAAATAAACGCTAGCATGCATTTATCATCTCTAAAACAGATCTAGTTCTCAAGGGATCATTCTTATTTCCAATGATTAGATCTTCTGGATGAGCGTCATTATATTTGAAGGACTTTTTGGGTTGAGCAGACATTTTTTAACCATCTTGAGAAACTTTTGAATCCTCCACTTCTGGAAGGGCTTCAGACTCATGATCAACTTCTGGTTCAACAACTTCTAAACCTCTGACTTCTAAGATTATAACTTCTGAAGATCCAATCCCTGGATGTTCTTTAGACACCTGCATATCTGCAATACTTTTAACAGGATCTGATGTATCATTGTCAGGCCTTTTATCATCAAACTTCAGATGTATAGACTCTTCATCCATTTTGGTTTCACAGTTATACGCTCTATATGCTTTAAAGCGATCAGAGTATTCTAAAGAGATGCCCTTTTGAGCCTTAACATCAAATTTCTTTAGGTAGACCTATTGTTCAAAATGTAACAAGTACATCCAAACTAATGAAAGTAAGATATGTTTGGCTTTATTCCTTTAAATAATTCATATGAAGTTTTATTTAGAATATGTATGATATGGATCCTATTCTAAACATAACAAGAAGTACTAATAGATTTTGCCCATAGATATTTAGGAAGATTATTTTCATGGATCATGGTCATAGCCATTTCTTACAATGATATGTTCTTTCTGTCTACAAACCCATTTTTCTATGGAGTTATAGGAGAAGAGAACTCGTGGATAACTCCATGTTCATTGTCAAAAATCTCAAAAGACTTGTTTTCAAATTCACCACCATGACCACTTCCGACTTTCAAATTTTTTAGTTCTTTGTTAGACTAAATATGTATGCAGAAGATACTGAAACCTCATATGACTCATCTTTGGATATGTGGAATTTAACCCAAGTCCATCTGCTGTAATCATTAACAATGACCAAGTCATGCATCTTTCCATTGATTGAAGCAGTTCCAACAGGACCAAACAAGTAAATGTGAAACAGTTCTAAGGGTTTAGAGGTTAAGATAATGTTTTTGGATTCGAAAGAGGTTTTGTTAATCTTTCCTACTTGACATGCTCCACACAAAGTATATGAGTCATAATCAAGAACTGGCACCCCTTTAACAAGTTTTAGCTTGCTAAGTTTGGAGATTAACCTCCAGTTAGCATGACCTCACCTTTTGTGCCATGCCCATTTTTTATCACTAACTGACATAAGGAAAATAACCTTTTGGTCACTTATCCAGAAAGGTTAATTTTATAAATATTTCTCTTCTTCTTACCTTTGAACATAATGGTTTTGTCATACTCGTTGATTACAAAATAAAAGTTCTTATCAAACACAACTTCATAACTACTGTTGCAAAATTGACTTATGTAGGTTATGTTTGAGTCCATTTACTAACCAAACATTATCGATAGAGAATAAAGAGTTACCAATAATCTTCCTTTTTTGTCCTTCTTCAAACTCCACATTAACTTCCTCCTTCAGAGTCAGGGTTTGAAACATAAGGTTTTTTCCCGTCATATGACATGAGCAGCCACTATCTAGGTACTAAGCTTGCTGCCTTGTTTCTCCCCTTAAGAAAATTTGTAGCAAAAATAATTTGTAATTTAGGTACCCATACTCTTATTGGTTCTCTCTTGTTAGTCTTAACAATCTTTCTTTTATTTTGAGCCTTTTTACGATATAATGGTCTATATTCATTCCACACTTTTCCTTTATAAAAGTTTTGTCTTGGGTGAGTTTTAACATTTGAACCTTTGGTCGATAGGTCTTAGGTTCTACTCTCTTTAGAACCTTTGACTTGGGATTTCTAGGTTTAGGATTCTTTAGAACCTTTTATTTTTGAATGTTGGGTTATGATTTCTTCACTACCTTTGATTTTGACATCTTAGGTACTGTTTTGTTCAGAACCTTTGATTCGATGATCTTGGGTTATGATTGGTTCAGACTCTTGCCTTTATCAGAGCCAAACATAAAACAAGTTTATAACACTGTCTGAGAACTACTTGAAGAAGAAGCATATGATTTCTTCAAGTGTTGTACTTTAGAGATAACACATTTTTCATTGTTGCTCATACCTTTTTCTTTGCTCTTGCTTACCTCATATATCATAGAGGCAAGCTTTGTTCTCTCAAGACTTGTCATAGTACAGTCTTGAAGTGCAACCTTATGCTTACTCAAAGTTTTATCAGACATTTTATTAACTTGAGTAATGTGATCTTTCTCCTAAGATTCAATTTTTTTATAGAAATGTTAAGTTCTTCCTTTAGAAGATCACATTCATTTTTCAATGATTTCATGTGTCTCACTTTATCTTGGCAAAGATACATGAGTTCTTGAATAAAAGAAATTAAGTCAGAACAAGATAGGTTAGAAAACAAGACGTCTTCTTCATCAGAGTCTGAATAAGAGGTTGATTAATATTTTGTATCTGAGGGAGTGAGGGCCATTAGAGCAAGATTTGCATTTCCCTCGTCTTTGTCTGAAATACCTTCGATATCAAGTTCATATGATGTTGCCGTGAGATTCTTATTGATTTTTTTTTTCTTCTGAAAATTTCCTTTTAAAAGCTTCCTTTCTTCAGTCTTTCCTTTTGCATTTCAATACAATCAGCCCTGAAGTGAGCAGACTTCTTAGAGTTGAAGCAATTCTTCTGGTCATCAGCATTATCTTTGGAACTGGACTCTCCGTAGTTATTGTTTTACCAGAGAATATTTTGTTCCTTCTCACTAGTTATTGAAACCTTTTGATGATAAAGGACATCTCCTCCTCATCAGAGTCATCATTAGAAACTTCTTCATCAGAAGCTTATTTTGATTTCCAAACTCTAGAGAATCTGACAATTTTACCACCAGATCTTTCAGCCACATATTTCAACGCCAGTGTTTTAGATTTTACCACAGACTCATCTCCATTCAGTTCCATTTCATGGCTCTGAAGATTGCTAATCAAACTATCAATACTTAACTTATTTAGGTCTTTAGCCTCCTGAATAGTTGCGACCTCAGCTATATACTTAGCAGGAAGACTTCTAGGAATTTTCTTAACATGGTCAACAGTGGTGTAACTTTTGCTTAGGATCTGAAGTCCTGATACAAGAGTTTGAAACTTAGCAAACATGGTTTCACTTTATTCATCATCCTTCACCCTGAACAACTCATAGTGTTGCACATGAAGGTTTGCCTTAACTTCTTTCACTTGACGGTTCCCTTCATAAGTGGAAGTCAACAATTTAAAGGTAGTCTTAGTTGTGGAATTATTAATGATTTTTATGTATTCATAGTGAAGTATAACCTCAATCAGAATACCTCATACTCTGTGGTGTTTTCTGTAAATTTTCTTTTGGGCTGGTGTAAGAGTTTTTCTGTCTTAACCATCCTAACACCATTGACAACCATGTCAATGCGGTCTTCAATAATTTCACATAACTCATCATCGGAAAATAATGTAACTATACATTTTTCTCTTCCACCACTCAAACTGAGTAGAATCACCCCTGAATGAGGGTTGTTTAGTAGAATAATGAGTTCTCTCACTAGCACTGTATTCATAAGGAATAATAGCACCTGCCATGTTAGAGCAAGTATTTTTCTCAAGGTCGATTTGTTGTACCATAATTAAGTGTTTAGCACAGACCGTGCTCTGATGCAAATAGAAGGTGACAAAAATGCTTAATATGGGGGATTGAATTATGTATGCCAAAAGTCAGTTTTGCTTTTGATTTAAGAACTTCAGAATTTGAACCATGTTCAGATTTAGATATCAGAATAAGTAATAGCAGTGGAAATTAAGTGTTCATAAGTAAATTCAAGCAACACACAAAGATTATCCTGATTCCTCTTCTCAACTGAGAGTAGTCCACACTACTACAAAATACACCTTCAGTAACATAATTCTACTACGATTATGCTTTCCATCATTGTAATATCACAAACTGGATGCGCCTTATATATTTTTTATTTTTTTAAAAGTTATTTAATCACGGTTGAGATAAAAAACTGTGGTGATAAAGTAAGTTTTACAAGATTTGAATCTTAGCAACTACATTTTTTTTTTCATTTTTCTTATTACAAAAAGAGCGTGTCACTTAAGTTCATAAATAAATAAATAATTGAAAATTATTTAACCACAGTTTTACTATTCAACCGTTGTAATAAGATTTACATTTCACTACGGTGGGATATAACAACTGTGGTTAAAGGTTTTCTTGATAAATTTTAAACAAAACTGATTCATTATTTCCTTCATAAAATTTCCTAAGCGAACTAGCGAACCAGAGACGACAACAACAGTGATAGCGATAGAGAAATCTTCATCTTCATAATCTTTGTTCATTTGAATCTTCATTCTTGATAATATTCACTATCTTCATTATTGGTCTCTTCCTCTTTGAAGTATGGTATGTTTTGTGCAAACTTCACTCTCTTTCTCATCTTCCTAATTCTTGATAATATTCAGTATCTTCGTTCTTGTTTGATTTTGTGGTATGTTTCTTGTAAAGTTCATACACTTTATATTTTGTTATTGGATTTAGCTGTGAACAAAATATTATAACTTTGCTACAATGGATATCCATATGCTTAAGATTTAGAGTTGTATTATTGTTATGAATATGCTTTAGTTTCTCGATATGCTTTAGGTTTAGATTTTGTTGTGCCATTTGACAATATTATTTTGATATAAATTTCAAAATTTATTATGGATCGTAGTTGGATGAAAGCTGATAGATTAGGTCTGATATATGAGAAAAGAGTTATTGAATTCCTTGAATATGCTAATCAATTTCTTCCAAACAATAATGGTATCTTTTATTTTTCTTGTGTTAATTGCTGGAATATAAATAAACATACAAAGGATGAGATATTCCATCATCTATGTCGTGATAATATATGTCAAAATTATACAATATGGGTGTGGCATGGTGAGGTGGAAAAAAGCGAAACAAGGCGTCACAAAGTCACGAAGTTGATGAAGATGAATATATGGATGACTGACTAGAAGATATATTTTGTGATATTGGAGAATCTTCTTTTAAAAAATTCCATATTTATGATACTTTATGTATTCATAAGGAAACCCCTTTATATGAGGGGTGCACAAGTTTTATATGATTGTCTGCGGTGTTAAAATTATTTAATCTGAAAGCAAAAAATAGATGGTCAGATAAAAGTTTCACGGAATTTCTTTATTTGCTAAAACAAATGCTACCAGAAGATAACAATTTTCTTGATTGTTGTTATAATTCCAAGAAGATATTGTGTCCAATGGGTTTAGAGTATACCAAAATACATGCATGGCCTAATGACTGCATACTATACAGAAAAGAGTATGAAAATTCAGATCAATGTCTGAAATATGGGGTGTCGTGTTACAAGTTGAAGGACAACAATGGTGATGATAATGACAATGACAATGTTAGTAGGAAGAGTCCTCCTGCTAAAGTGTTATGGTACATGCCAATAATTTCAAGATTCAAGAGAATTTTTGTTAATTCTAATGACGCAAAGAGTATTAGATGGCATGCTGATGAAATAAAATATGATGGAAACATACCCCATGTAGCTTATTCTTTACAATGGAATAAAATTGATTTGTTGTTTCTAAATTTTGGCACAGAGCCAAGAAATATTAGGCTTGGGCATGCCATGATGAAATTTAAGGTGGATGTATCCAATAGACTAATACATGAAGATCTTTAAAGTATATATGAAGAATCATCACCGGCAGAAAGTTTTGATTGTTGAAAGGTACATTACAGAAGAAGCTGTTGAGTTTTGTAAAAACTATTTGTCAAAAGAAGAGTCTAAAGGAATTCCAAAGTCTCGTCATGTTGACACTGAAGGTAGAGGTTTTCAAGGTTTAAATGTTAATTCAATGGCTCAGGATGTAGTTATTCAGGCACATTTCTATATATTAAATAATCTTGAAGAAGTTCAACCTTACGTGGCTACTCACAAAAGACTTTTGAATAAAAGATATCCACGAATAAGTAACAAGTTATTGTTGATCGAGCATAACAAGAAATTCCTAGATTGGTTTAATAAAAGGATACCAAATGATCATAGTGCATCCGAGATAATTAAATGGTTGTCGTACATGCCAAAATTTAATGTGATAACTTGGACTTCGTATGACATTGGTCATTGTCCCTTTTATATAAAATCATAAGATGTTCGTAGTACAATGAAAAATAACGGGGTTATGGTTGAGGCCGAATCTATGTACTTCTCTAGTTTGAAAGATAAGAATCTAATATTGGCATTTAGTGCGTTCTATGGTGTCATTGAGGAAATTTTGAAGATTGATTATGTTATCTTCAAAGTGTCTTTATTTAAATGCAAGTGGATTCCAAATAATATTAATGGTGTACAAACTGACGACTTTTGATTCACCCAGATTGACCTTGGTAAGGAAAATTATATGATCGAACCATTCATCACGGAATCACAAGAATTTTTTTCTTTGTGAATGACTCTTCGGACACATCGGAGAAATGATCAATTGTTCTCTGAGGAAAATACATTCCTAGTAGTGATGGTGTGCCTACCATATATGATAAAGTTGATAGAGATGGTGTGCATGTTATTCGTATCGATCATAATGTAGGCATATGGAAAAATTAACAAGTAAGTATTTTATTCTTTATTCATAATTTAATGTAAGTTATTACTTCTAAGTATATTTACTAACAAGTATGATTATTTGAAATTGTAGGTGTTTAAAGTCAAAACACCAAGAGACAAGAAACAAAAACACTAAGATACAATTATGTGATGTTGTATAATGTGTCGTAGGTTATTTTGTGCCACTTCTCTCTCTCTCTCTCTATATATATATATATATATATATATATATATATATATATATATATATATATATATATATATATATATATATATATATATATCTATATATATATATATATCTATATATATATCTATATATATATATATATATATATATATATATATATATATATATATATATATATATATATATATATATATATATATATATATATATATATATATATATATATATATATATATATATATATATATATATATATATATATATATAATGTTTGGTTCTTAATTCAATATATGGATTTAATGTAATACAATACAATATAATACCATTTTCATTTATGTTCTGATACGGTTCACAAAAATACAGGTTAATAAATAGAAAAATTTCAAAAAGTAGAAATATATTTTTTTAAAAGCAGATAATTTAATGATGGTTGTTAAACATGATCGTGGTTGTAGAGTGAACGCTATCCATAATAATATATATATATATATATATATATATATATATATATATATATATATATATATATATATATATATATATATATATATATATATATATATATATATATATATATATATATATATATATATATATATATATATATATATATATATATATATATATATATATATATATATATATATATATATATATACCAAAAAGGCACTGCTGAAAATTGAACCTAGAACCTTTAATATATTACAATGGTTAGTTAAAGCAAGAGTGGTAATATGTCGCACGCTTTCAGGTTTTCTACAACGGTCATATGACCATGATTGTAAGTAATGCATATACAACCACATACTACATAATAACGACCAGTTCTGCATGATAATATATATATTTTTAACCATTGTTGTATGTGTTTTTGTAGTAGTACCAGTCCCTTTTCCTCAACAAGAGCTTTTCACTATAACTAAACAAATTACAATTGCTCTAAAAAACATACAAGAGACTTCAATGCTCAATCAACCTAGAAAGAGACTTTTGCTCAAGGAACTTTGCAAGAGACTTCTTCTCAATTAACCTAGAAAGAAACTTTACTTGCTCAAATACACAAACAAGAGACTTCAATGCTTAAGCACGCAGACAATAAACTTCCTCTACTTTAAACAAATAATTTAGTAGAAAAGGTAACTACTATACTTTGATACATAATAAGAAGTATAACTGTTGTGCAAAAATCACAAAGGTTTTCAATCTTTTGATAGAATAAGATAAGAAATCTTAAGATCTTATGCAATAATAGTTACAAAATAACAGGTCAGAGTTATGCCAAAGATTTTTTAATGCATTGTGATGCTGTAATCTTTCTTCAAATCTTCAACTTCCTTTTATAGAGGTAAAGAAAGAGTCGTTGGGGGTTTGGAAAACATCAAACTTAGTGAAGAAGTATGGCAAGAGAAATGTTGGAGACTAGCATTTTGATAGAGATATTGTCCAATGGATAATGACATTGGTTACAATATCTTTCAAAATACTAGGTATCTACCAAAAGGCAAAACAGACTAAAGAGGTCACATCACCATCCCTTGTGTAACACCCCAATTTTTAGTAATTATTTATTAATTAAATTAATTGATTAATTATGTGATTTTAGGACTAATTGAATTAACTAATTTATGTGATTTATTTGATATAATTGAATTAGTTGATTTATTGAATTTATATAAATTATTTGATTTATTTGAGTTGTTTGGATTAATTGAATTATTGAACATATTTGAAATAATTGATTTAATTTTATTATTTAACTTATATGATATATTATAATTTGTAGAATAATATAGAATTGTTAGATTAATTGATTGGGCCTATTTGGGGGTGTGAATAGACATGAGTTATTAAGTCCATTAGAATTATTAGGTTAATTAAAATTGTGAGAATTTTATAAAATAAGAGAAATGGGATAGAAGAGAATAGAAAGAAAGAAAAGATAGAAAGGAGAAAAGAGGCAAAGAGAGGAGTGGAGAAGAAGAGGAGGAAACTCAAGAGAAAGAGGAAAAGTTCAACAAATTCAAGGTAAGGGTGAATTTTCACTCATTATTTGGATTATTTGATAATGATTAGTGGGTAGAAATAAGTTTAGAATAAAATCCCAAATTTTCTATGAAATTGAAAATTGTTAGGTTTTAATATTGAACTTTGAAATGGATTGATTTTATTGTGTTTTGGAATTGATATTTAGTATAGTATAGAGACCCATTCAATATTGGAGTAACCCATTTGAATTTAGAATATTTGTATTTGTTAAAACAGTAGCCCAGGAAAGGTATTAGAAGTATACTGTAGCAGATTGTAATATATATTAAGTAGGCAATGGATGGTATGCCTCTTGTCCTCACTTATATTGTAGCGCCATATCCCCGTTAATGTTGTTCCGAAATGGATGGAGAGTGTAGTAACGTCTTGCTCCTTCTATACACTGTAGCGATGCAGGTTTTGGAGAAGATTAATAGTTATAATATTTCTCTTCCTCCCACCTAGTATAGCACAGGAAGTGATTAAAAAAAAAGGGGTGAATTCTTATTATAACATGTAGCATAAGTTATTAGGAAATGATAGATATTTTTATCCTCTATTGTAAGTAGCACCCATCCCATTTATATTACAAAGAATAATAGAATTTAATTATGTAATTCTTTCATCACACATGCCTTGTAGCAAAATAATGAGAATGGATATGTGGACCTTAGCTCAAGACCTGTAGTGACATCCTTTTGTTTCCCTTGGCAATGAAAAGTGTATATTATCTTCATTAAATGTGTAGTGTATTAAATGCTAGGAAGCTACCAGAGTAATTATGTGAACTTCTTTTCCATCAAATGTGTTGTAGGGCAGCACACATATGTAATTAATATCCTGTAGCAATGCACTTAATGATAGAAATTGAAAGTAATATATATCTATATATATCATATAAATTAGATTTATTAATTAATAAATCATGTATTTAATTAATGATTCTTTTTGTTTATTAATATAATTATTTCAATAGCATAAATAATAATATTAGTAATACATTTCATTTAATGATTGATAGTTCTTTTAATTATCATATAAATATTTGATTTAATTAATAATGAGGAGTTAATTATTCCATCTCTAATCGGTGATGTGTATTTGTAAATTGAGATTGAATTGTATTAATAATTATGGATTACTTGCTAATTGTAGTGATGATGTTTGAAGTAAGAATATCATGATTTTTGAGAATATGTTTGTATGTGCAAGTATATGGTAATTCAAGTGTGGTGAATTATTGAAGATATGCATGAATGTTAAGATTAGGGAATGGTCTTAATAGCATATGATTGTTGAATTTGCATACGCATCATTTGTGTCAAGAGGCAATGCTTGCTAATTCCGTGGGAGCTAGTGACTTGTCCCCAAACCTAGAGCGGGGTTTGAAAGCTTAGGGAATGAGCTTTTTGTGTGTTATTGGTCTAGGGAACGGACCCGGTTTAAATGTAAAAACCGAAAAATAATAACAAGTGTTGGTACCACATGGCATGAGTTGCATTGAGTCTTGCATTGAGTTTTGCATTGAGTCTCATTATGTATATTTATGTGCTATGGGATTACGTGTGATATGTGGAACTGATAAATTGGTGAATTATGGAGTTGTGTGTATATACTTATGAATAGTATGGTTACTTGAATAATATTGTGTTGATAAAACTTTTGAAGTGTGAGAAAATAGTGATTATGTTTGTATGCCTTAAATTATATATTATCTTATAATTTCAATAATTATGTGAATTCTCACCCTTCTGATGGAATGATGTCCTACATGAAATCGTGCAGGTATCAAGGAGTAGTATTGCTCGTAGTTACGAGGTCGCTTTTGGTGTAGCCGTTTAGTGATTTAATTATGTTGGGTCGAGTCATGCTCTGGTCATGTAACACTGGGATCGCTTGGGTTGTGTTTAAGATATACATTATGTACTCTATAAACGTGTTTATATCCATTGAAATATTATGATGTTGGCCTTAGTGCCTAAGTGATGTTGTTTTATGTGATAAAAACAAATGTTTCTTTTATGAAAATTGTGGTATAATTGAATCCGCTGCTACATGCAAAGTGAAGTTTCGTAAAGCATAATTTTATATTGAAATAGTAATGAGCATGACAGGTGGTTTTGATATTTTGAAAGTTATGTGTAATGCCCTTATGTAAATGCATGGAAATTTACTCTGATTATTCATATATTATCCATGGGGTTTAGAAGGGGGTTACACCTTGAGCCTTGCGAAACCAACCCTAGTTGACTCTATCCAGAAATTTGTCACTTTGACAAGCCTAATCAGCTTTGGTGCAGAGTACGAATCAGAGGCTGAGCTATCAATAGAGGCTAGAACAACATTCCAGAGTCCGAGCCTTCAGATACTAATGAACATATTCATATTTTGATCATCTAGAATCTGAGTAACATTTCTTCTTCACTTATGCTTAGATTAATTCATGGTGAATTTTCCGCTTGTTATCCTGCACACTTGAACATATGCTAGTATATCCATTTGTTTACTAAATACTTTGTTATCATCAAAATCCAAGAAGCATGAACAATCTTGTTCCAACAAGACACACATATAATCACATAAGCACACATATTAACATCAACCAGAAAAATGAAAATATGAGAACAAATAGAAAATATAAAATTTAATATAAAAGCTAAGGAATTTGAAACAGTAAATGCATCACCTATTCTTCATAGCACTAAAGAATGAACAAAAAAATCAGTTAATTTTTATTTTATTATCTTTACTAAACATTAAGGTGTTCAAAGGTTCTTATTGAGATATTGTATCTAATCTAGTGGTTGAGATTACATCATTTCATCTTGTGGACGTCATTATCCAATAGCCCAATATATATTGCATTGTAATCTCTTTGTAATATAATCCAATAGATTGAGAATCATATCAAAGAGTTGGTTATTTCACCAACTGTTTTCTGTTATACTTCTCTATGTTTTCCGTTATGGAAATTATTTTTAAATACGGTGTCATTGAGCCTCTGGATCCATGGCTTCATGCAACACCATCAACTCTGGCGGCAGCTCTAACTTTTCCAATCCCGTTTCAGATCCAACAAGTGCATATTACGTGCATCCCAACGATGACCCTTCCTCTGTATCCATTAGTCTGGTTCTCAATGGTTCAAACTACCACAGTTGGGCGCGATTAATGCACAAAGCCCTCATAGGAAAAATGAAGTTTGATTTTGTAGATGGAACGATTCCAGTTCCCACTGATCCATTCGATTCAAGTTTTCGCGCTTGGACTCGCTGCAACATGCTTGTTCACTCATGGATTATGCGTTTAGTTTCAGAATCTATTGGGCAATCCATCTTTTTCATGGAAAATTCCATTGATGTTGGGAATGGCCTCAAAGAAAGATTCGCACAAGGGGATCTTGTTCGCATTTCAGAGCTACAACAAGAAATCTACGCTTTGAAGCACGAAAATCGCACGGTAACTGATATTTTTTTTCACATATTAAGATTCTTTGGGAATAATTAGAAGCGTATATGTCTATATCTCATCGTAGTTGACGTATTCGATGTTCTTGTGATGCTATGTGAACTGCTAGATTCAATCACAATCTTCTGTATGTTATTCATTTCCTATCTGGATTGAATGAAGAATTCAATGTTATTAAGTCTCAGATTTTACTTCTAGATCCCTTACCCTCTATAAACAAGATTTTATCTATGGTCATTCAACATGAGTGCCAGATTAACCCCATTCCAAGTGCCTCTGATGACTCCAAAATCTTAGTTAATGTTGCTGACAATAGGAAATATGTTGCTAGAAATCCAAAATATGGGCAAAGAGTTTGCACCTTTTGTGGAAAAAATGGCCACACAATTGACACTTGTTATCGGAAGCATGGAGTTCCTCCACACCTGCAGCAAAATTCCTGCTCTACTACTCATAATGTCAACATAGATAGTCCAAATAATGCTCATTCTGCAGATGATTCATAGCCTGCACCCCAACCTTCCCCACAACTCACCGCTGAGCAATACAACACTCTAGTATCCCTTCTTCAGGCTTCAACTGTTAATATGCATTCACATACTACTTCCAATCAGGTAACCTTATCTCATTCAGCTGGTCACTCAGTTGTTGTTAATTCAGGTAATATCTCTGTCCCCTTATCATCTATCAATCATACTACTCATAAATCATGGATTATTTACCACTTGAATCTACAAGATAAGACCCTACATGCTGCACAAATATCTGTCCCTAATGCTGTTACTATACCAGATAATGCTATATGGCATTTTAGGTTAGGCCACATTCCAATTCTAGATTAGCTTTGCTAAATTATGATTTTCCTTTCATTGTTGAAGACCACAAAGGTGTTTGTGATATATGTCACATGGCAAGACATAGAAACTTACCTTATCATACTAGTCATAATAAAGCTGCCAAACTTTTTGATCTTGTTTATTTTGACATATGGGGTCCTATTGCCTCAAAATCTATTCATGGTTTTTCTTATTTCCTTACTACTGTTGATGATTTTAGTAGATACACATGGTTAACACTCATGAAATCTAAGTCTAAAGCTCAACAACATGTCATGAATTTTTTTCATTTAATACACACACAACATAACACATATATTAAAACCATAAAATAGACAATGGCCAAGAATTTTTAATGCCTCAATTCTATTCATCTAAAGGCATCATCCACCAAACAAGTTGTGTTGAATCCCCCCAACAAAATGGTAGGATGGAAAGAAAACACAAACAAATATTAAGCATAGGTAGAGCCTTACTTTTTCACTCCAACTTACCCAAACAATTATGGTGCTATGCAGTTTCTCATGTTGTATACACTATGAATAGAGTGTCAAACCCTCTTCTTAATAATCAATCTCTTTATTTCCTCATGCACCAAACTTTTCCTGACATTTATGACTTAAAAGTCTTTGGTTCTTTAGTGTATGCTTCAATTCTACATGCACATAGAACTAAATTAGAACCTAGAGGCAGAAAATGCATCTTTCTAGGATATAAAATGGGAATGAAAGGTTCAATTCTCTTTGACATAAACAACAAAGAAATATTTGTGTCTAGAAATACTAAATACCATGACAACATTCTTCCCTACAATCCTACCTCCAAACCACCCACTTGGCTTTATCATTTACATTCCAACACAAACCCTACACCACTGCCTTTAGTGCATACATAACTAGAACCTATATCCCACACAGACCCTTCATCATCCAGCTCTAATGTTCCTATTGATCCTACTACGTCCATACAAAATCAACTACCTGCTAGACAAATACGTCCTCCTACTTATCTAGCAGAATAACGTGTAATGCCTAAAATGATTCACATGAACTAAAATCTTCAGGTATTTCCTACCCTATTTCTGATTTCTATTCCTTTTCTCATTTGTCTTCTGCACATCATGTTTTTTCCACATCTATTACTCAGTGCATTGAACCTAAATCATACAAGGAAGCTAGTATGTCTGAATGTTAGTTATTAGGTATGAAGTCTGAATTGGAGGCTCTAGAGAAGAATGACACCTGGAAAATTGTAGATTTACCACCTCATGTTAAACCTATAGGCAGTAAATGGATTTTCAAGGTCAAACATAGGGCTGATGGAACAATTGAAAGATATAAGGCACGATTAGTAGCCAAAGGCTACAATAAAATTGAAGGGCTTGATTTTTTTGATACTCTAAGTCCTGTAGCAAAGCTCACAACAGTTAGAATGTTATTAGCTCTTGCTTCCATTCATAACTGGAGCCTCCATCAATTGAATGTTAATAACGCATTTCTCCATGGAGATTTGCAAGAGGATGTTTATACGACAGTACATGATGATGTTCATTGTGAAAAATCAAATAAGGTATGTAAACTGATCAAGAGTCTTTATGGTCTCAAAAAATCCAGCAGGAAGTGGTATGAGAAATTAACCTCTCTTTTAATCAAGGAAGGCTATAAACAATCTACTTCTGATTATTCTTTGTTCACATTAAAAATTGACGCTGACTTTACTGCACTCTTAGTATATGTAAACAATATAGTCATGACATGTACTTCTTTTGTTGAATTCCATAGAATCAAGAATATCCTTGATCATCAATTTAAGATTAAAGATTTAAGAATTCTCAAGTACTTCTTGGGTTTGGAGATGACTCACTCCAAATGTGGTATCACAATTTCCCAAAGGAAGTAATGCCTTGATTTACTCAATAATTCATCCTTTTGGGATCTAAACCAGCCCATAGTCCACTTGAATCCATCTGTCAAGCTGCATTAAGATAATGTGAAACCATTTGAAGACATAGCAGCTTACAGACGACTTATTGGGCGTTTACTGTACCTCAATACTACCCGACCTGATATTACTTTTGCCACTCAGCAGTTGAGCCAGTTCTTGCATGCTTCCACCATGACACACTTCCATGATGCCTGTATAGTGGTCAGATATTTGATACATAACCTTGGAAGAGGACTTCTATTTCCAAGGCACCCTAAAATTCAGCTCCTAGAATACCCAGACTCTGACTGGGCCGATTGTCTTGATTTAAGGAAATCTATATCGGGTTATTGTTTCTTTATTGGCGACTTCTCTCATATCTTGGTGTGCCAAGAAGCAACAAACCATCTCCAGGTCTTCATCTGAGGCGGAGTATATAACCCTTTCTACTGCTACTCACAAACTGATATGGCTATTGCATTTGTTGGAAATAAGACCTTTTGTGTTTAGGAAAAGTGTGTAGGAATATTAGAGGCTTAAAGAGAAATTTGATAGGTAGAAGAATTATTTATGGAAGAGAGAACTTTGTATTTTTCTTGATGCAAAAGTGTAGAATTACATCTCTATTTATAGTACTCTAAGGAGAACTCTAGACACACTAATTCTAGGGAGTTCTCAACTCTATAAATTACAAGAGCAATCTAGAGAATATTACAACCTTAAGAAATATCTAGACACTCCAAACATTACAAGAGTTTTCTAGAAACATTAATTAAAATTACCTAAGTCCAAAATAACTAAGCCCAAAAATTCAAATAATATGTTTAGGCCCAAATCAAGTTTAATCTTTCAACATCCCCCCCTTAAAATTGATTTGTGACTCCAAGCATGCTCCTTAACTTTACGAATGTTTCCAATTTGAGTGCTTGGTGAAAATGTCGGCAGCTTGATCTCGAGATATCACATACTTCAACTTCACATCCTTCTTCTCGATGCATTCTCTTATAAAGGGATAACGGGTGTCGATGTGTTTACTTCTTTCATGAAATACAGGATTCTTTGCCAAAGCAAGTGCTGATTTATTGTCAACACATATTTCCATAGGATCTTCTTGTGGCATTTTTAACTCTTTCAACAAGTTCCTTAGCCAAATTGCATGGCAAACACATGATGTAGCGGCAACATATTCAACTTCACAAGTTGATAGTGTGACGATAGGTTGCTTCTTTGACATCCAAGTGAAAGCAGTATCTCCCATAAAGAACACAAAACCAGTAGTGCTCTTTCTATCATCCAAGTCTCCACTCCAATCGCTATCACTATAACCAACAATTTTATAATTGTTTGAAGAATAATAGTGTAAGCCAAAGTTTGTTGTACCTTTGATATATCGAAGGATTCTCTTTGCCGCCTTGAAGTGAGTTGTTGTTGGAGCTTCCATGTAACGACTTACGACTCCTACAGCATAGAGAATATCTGGCTTTGTACTTGTCAAGTAACGTAGACTTCCAACCAAACTTTTGTAAAGAGTTGGATCCATAATCTCTCTATTTTCATGCTTACTCAACTTGCTGCCACATTCCATCGGGGTGCCAACCGGATTGGTATCATCCATCTTGAACTTTTTAAGGACTTCTTTTGCATAGCCTTCTTGGGTGATAAAATTCTTTTGTCTTCTTGCTTTACTTCAATGCCAAGATAATATGCCATGAGCCCCATATCTGTCATCTTAAATTCATTTGACATGTCTTTCTTGAACTCTTCGAACATGCTTAGATTGTTCACAGTGAAGATCAAGTCATCAACATATAAGCACATGATCAAAATATCTCCACTTTGCGCTTTAATATAGAGTGCATGCTCATATGGACACTTGATGAAGTTCTTGTCTCGAAAGTACTTGTCGATTCGAACATTCCAAGCTCTCGGTGCTTGCTTGAGTCCGTACAACGCCTTTTTCAACTTGAGGACTTTTTCTTCTTGCCTTTTACTTCATATCCTTGTGGTTGCTCGATATAAACTTCTTCTTCGAGAAAACCATTCAAGAAGGCCGACTTCACATCCATTTGATAGATCTTCCATTCATTCTGGGCTGCCAAAGAAATGATCAGTCTAATAGTTTCAAGACGAGCAACAGGGGCAAATACCTCATCATAGTCAATTCCTTGTCTTTGACTATAGCCTTTTGCCACTAGTCTTGCTTTGTATCTCTCCACGTCTCCTTTTGCATTCTTCTTCGCCTTGTACACCCATCTTACTCTGATTGCTTTGTGTCCTCGTGGAAGTGTAGTAAGTTCCCACGTGTCATTCTTCGTGATTGACTTTATTTCTTCATCCATGGCGTCTCTCCACTTTACATTTTCAACAGCTTCTTGATAGCTTAGAGGCTCGCAATCACCAAAAAGACAAAAGAGGTTAATGTCATTTTGGTTTTCGGTTGCCTCATAAAGCTCTTCAATGCTCCTTAATTGTGGTGTCCTCTCACTTGTGCTTGTTTCATCCAACCTTGGTGTCGGTGAGGCAGGGGTGTAATATGTTCATCTATCATTGGTTGTTCCATTTCATCTTCTTCTTCTTCAAAATAAGGAAGAAAATCATACCTGTCTTCCTGAACACTTCAACCCCAACAATCTTCTTCTTCAAACTCCATGTCACGACTTATGACAATCTTTCCGCTATTTGGATTATAGAGCTTGTACCCTTTGGAGCTTGAGTCATCACAAACGAATACATACTTCTTACTTTTATCATCGAGCTTTGTTCTCCTTTCATCTGGAATGTGGGTATATGCAATGCTTCCAAACACTTTGAGGTGAGAGATACCTGGCTTCCTTCCACTCCATGCTTCTTGTGGTATCTTCTTATGCACACTTCTTGTTGGGGAACGGCTTGTCAGGTAAACCGCACATGCCACTGCTTTGGCCCAAAACTCTTTCGGCATCTTCTTACTCTTAAGCATGCTTCGCACCATATTAAGTATGGTCTGATTCTTTCTCTCCACTACTCCATTTTGTTGTGGCGATCTTGGCACTGTTAGTAAGCGGTGGATTCCATACTCTTCACAATATTTGTTGAACTCATTTGAAGTAAACTCTCCTCCATGGTCAGATCTCATAGCCTTAATAGAAAGACCACTTTATTTTTCCACAAGGGCTTTGAACTTCTTAAAGTTTTCAAACACTTCTGACTTCTCCTTCAAGAAATAAACCCATGTTTTTCTAGAATAATCATCAATAAATAGGAGAAAGTATTTATTCTTACCAAAAGAGTTTGGATTGATTGGTCCACAAACATCAGTGTGTATGAGCTCTAGTGGTTTTGTCGCTATTGATGTTGATTCCTTTGGAAAGCTTTTTCGGAATTGCTTCCCAATTAGGCATCCTTCAAATAGTTGGTCTAGATGATTTATACTAGGCAAGCCTCTCACCATCTCCTTCTTTGACAAACATTCTAGACTACCGAAGTTGAGGTGTCCAAATCGTAGATGCCATAGCCACGAATAGTTGGTATAGCAGGCCTTGAGACACTTTGCCACATCATTTTGAATGTTCAAGAGGAACATTCTATTCTTTGACATAGGCACCTTAGCGATCAATTTATGCCCACAATCTCTTAAGAAAAGACTATGTTCTTTCAAGTGGATGTCATATCCTTTCTCCAATAATTGTCCCAAGCTCAAAATATTATTTTTCATGTATAGAACATAGTAGACGTTGGATATGAATTGATGACTCCCATTCTTTAAGCGTATGAGAATTTTACCTTTGGCTTTGACCGGTATCTTTGAGCCATCTCCAAATGAGACATTTCCAGTTGTCGCTTCATTGATCTCTATGAACATGCTTCGATCGCCGCACATGTGGTTGCTTGCGCCGGTGTCGAGGTACCACTTGTTTCTTTTTTCTTCAAATTGGTTTTGGCACGCTAGTAGCAAAGTTTCTTCTTCTCCACCTTTTTCTTCTACAAAGTTAGCTTTCTCCACAACTTTCTTTGAGAATCTACACTCAGATGCATAGTGACCGATTTTGTTGCAATTGAAGCACTTGATTTGTAACTTGTTGCACCTTGACCATGAATTTCCATTTCCACGAACTCTTGTTGCTTGTGGATTCCAACTTCTTTCTCCATTGTTGAAGTTATTGGAGTAGTTGTTGTAACTTCCTCTTCTTTCTCCTTCATGTCCTTGTCCACGTCCACGACCACGGTCTTGGCCACGACCTCATCCTCTTTGACTCTTGTAACTCACATAGTTTACTTCCTTTGCATTGAGTTGTAGTAGTTGTTCCATAGTCTCTTTTTGTTTAGTTTTTCTCTTTTGTTTTTCTTCTTATGCTTGTAAGGAACCCATAAGTTGCTCAATAGTCATGGTGTTTAAATCATTGTTTTCTTCAATGTTGGTAACAATGAAGTCAAAACTTGGATTTAAAGTGCGAAGTATTTTTTCCATGATTTTCACCTCATAAACATCTTCACCATTTCTTTTAAGTTGATTGACTACGGACAATACTCGAGAAAAATAATTAGAAATTGACTCAGACTCTTCCATAAATAAACGTTCAAACTCACCTCTAAGAGTTTGAAGACGAATCTTTTTCACCTGCTCCACTCCTTTGTTGCAAGTTTGAAGCTTGTCCCATGCTTCTTTGGCCGTCGTTGCATTGGAGATCTTCTCAAATGTATCTTCATCCACCGATTGATAAATGAGGAAGAGAGCTTTCTTGTCTCTCTTTCTTGACTCCTTTAATGTCTGCTTTACACCTTGGCTTAAGGAGGCTTTATCTTGCTCCTTAAAGCCTTTCTCAACGATATCCCACACATCTTGAGCTCCTAGTAGCGCCTTCATCTTGATACTCCAATTGTCATAGTTGTTCTTTGTGAGCATCGACATTTGAAAAGGGAAACCTCCATTCTCCATCTTTTGAGGACCTTCAAGCTCTGATGCCACTTTGTTGGAAATAAGACCTTTTGTGTTTAGGAAAAATGTGTAGGAATATTAGAGGCTTAAAGAGAAATTTGATAGGTAGAAGAATTATTTATGGAAGAGAGAACTTTGTATTTTTCTTGATGCAAAAGTGTAAAATTACATCTCTATTTATAGTACTCTAAGGAGAACTCTAGACACACTAATTCTAGAGAGTTCTTAACTCTAGAAATTCCAAGAGCATTCTAGAGAATATTACAACCTTAAGAAATATCTAGACACTCCAAACATTACAAGAGTTTTCTAGAAACATTAATTAAAATTACCTAAGTCCAAAATAACTAAGCCCAAAAATCCAAATAATATGTTTAGGCCCAAATCAAGTTTAATCTTTCAACAACATTTGCTCCAGGATTTGCATATTACATCCACGAGACAGCCTGTCTATTACTGTGACAGCCAGAGCGCACTTCACACTGCCTCTAACCTAGTGTTTCACGAGAGAACCAAACATCTCGACATTGATTGTCACTTGGTTCGAGAAAAGGTACAAGATGGAACCCTTCGGTTACTTCCAATTACGTCTTAAGATTAGCTTGCTGATTTTCTCACTAAGGCTTTGGCACCTCCTAAGTTCAACATGTTCATCTCCAAGTTTGACATGATAGACATTTATAATGCTCAGCTTGAGGGAGGTTATTGAGATATTGTATCTAATCTAGTGGTTGAGATTGCACCATTTCATTTTGTGGATGTCATTATCTGATAGCCCAATATATATTGCATTGTAATCTCTTTATAATATAATCTAATAGATTAAGAATCATATCAAAGAGTTGTTTATTTCACCAACTGTTTTCTTTTACACTTCTCTATGTTTTCTGTTATACAAATTATTTCAATAGTTCTCTTTCTTAATATTCAAAAGTATTATCTATTTATTGTGATAGCTAGATTGATATGTATTAACAATGACTACTTTTTATTTTTTATGAGAAAATCATAGTATAAATTAATATGGTGATTGATATTTTCTAATTTAAATAATATGTAAATGTTATACGAATAGTAATGAAATAGTATTATCTGATTATTATCATTAAGAATTTTAATAAAAAAAAAGTATAAATAATTTGTATTAAAGTAGAAAAGGAGAATATACATACGTTGTTTTAGTATAAAATTAAATAAAATCTAACCAAATATATAATAGTTGAAACTTGAAAATATATATTCATTTAAAACATGATTTTGGTAACGCATGCATTAGCCTATATAAAGCACAATGCAATAAACCAAAATGTCTCCACATTCAAATAGAAATTCTCTTATTGAAAACATGACTTACCCGAAAAAAATCCATCTATGTTCAGCAATTATAGTTCTCCTGTTCCTATTCTCAACCATTGAAGCCAAAAATGATGGATTTACTGTCAAATTAATTTGGAAAGCCTATTGTTATTTGTAAAGTAAGACCTAGACAAAGAAAAATCAATTATAACCTGTACAATCTCCCATATCTTGCAATCAAAGCTATCAGAATATCATGGAACTCCCCATTTGAATCCACCAAAAAAAACTACATGACATAGTAGTAGATATCTCATATCTTACTGTCAAAACTGATATTTTAGTTCATTCTTTTAATAAAGTTAAAGGTTGTTGCGTTATATTTCAAGATCTATCTCATATCTTTCTGACAACTTACAATATAAGATCAAAATATAGTTTTGTGTTAGAGTTTATGTTGTTCATCTTTCACTCGGTGAAGATGAATGTTGTAGGTGGAGAAATGAGTTCACTCGGAGTGAAGCTGAGATGTACTAAAGAAAAGGATAAAGTGATGAGAAAAGAAATTCTCATCATTATTAGGTTTCACATGTACAATGTAACAATGTAATGCTTACATAAGCATGGTGACTAAGCACCTACAAACTAAGTTGGTAGTTACGCTACTAATCAATTCAGTTACAACACTCTAACTACCGACAATGAGTTGACATTCATTTTATTTCTAACACCCCCCTCAAACTGAAGAGTGGGAGGAACTACATACCACCTTAAGTTTGTTGCGAATGTCTTGAAATGCAGTTGTACCAAGAGGCAGGGCCGACCCAACGTGTTTTGAGGCCTAAGGTGGAATTCGATTTAAAATGTTTTTACAAATAAAATTTAATTAAAAATAAACTTTTTAAATAAATAATTTTTAATTTTTTTTAATTAATGTTAATTTTGATGTGTGTAAAGAATTTAAAATCAACGCTATTGATTATTGAACTGAAAAATATTTTTAGAATGATAAAATTGAGATATTTTAAAAATTAACATTTAATTAAAAATTAAATAAAATTTTTAAATTAATAATTTTTATAACTTTTTTACACTGTAAACAATTAAAGAATTTAAAATCGCATCATTGATTATTGAACTACAGATATTTTTTAGCTTTAAATTTGTAAAACTAAGATGGTAAGAATTGAATTCGAAGAAGAGTTCTTCTTATCCTAGATTATAGTTTTGATAAAGACAAACACATCAACAAAAAGAAGAGTCAAAGCTTGAAGAGTAGAGCAATCAAATTCAAATTATAAAAAAACTTTGTAAAATAAATGGAAGAATCAAGATGGTTGAATATGTATTATAATTCAAGTATATATATATATATATATATATATATATATATATATATATATATATATATATATATATATATATATATATATATATATATATATATATATATATATATATATATATATATATATATATATATATATATATATATATATATATATATATATATATATATATATATATATATATATATATATATATATATATATATATATATATATATATATATATATATATATATATATATATATATATATATATTAATTGTTCATTAAAATCATGCATATTCATCTTAAACCTTTCATGAATCTTTTAAAATAATTTTTATATTAACTATTCAGGTTTTGGTAAATTATGGTGTTTTGAACCCCCGAATAGCACTTTAAAACTGCTACAATTGCCATAATTTTCTCAAAAAGTGTTTTCTCTTACGTTGCAAGGGGTTAACCGATTATCCATTTTCTAGTGGAAATATGTTAATCGATTAACACTGAATCAATATAATGACACTTTTTCATGAAAATTTTGATGTAAACGAATTTTTGAAAGCATTTTTGAACACTGAATTAATATACATTGTTATACAAATTCAAACACTTGTAAAAATTCAAATTGTTGTAATTTTCTTGTTGTTTAAAATTGTTGTAAGCAAGATAGTGAATAAGGGAGGATTGTTCTCTTGTTGCACTTTGTAAAGATCATAAGATGATTGTCCTTATTGATTGTGTTGTTTATGTTAGAAGATTGTAGGATAGGTCTTGGTGGAAGACTTGTACAAAGATCTGGCATAGTGGAAATCTCTCACGGGGAGTGAGGGGACTAGAGTACTCTCGAATTTTGAGGGGAACCAGGATATACCTTTGTGTCCTTTAATTTTTGCATTTATTTTTCAGCATATTTACTCTCATATCATTTCTGAAAAAATAACAAAACTAGTGCTAACACTTCAAATAGAGAAAAGTCCAATAAATCTAATTCACCCCTCTTAGAGACCACGCATAAATTAGTAATTAGTATCACACCAGGTTCAAGTAATTTGCTCTTGTGATCCATAACAACTTCTGCAAACCCGATATTTAGAGATGGTGGAAGCAATAACAAGCCTCCATTGTTATATGGTGAATACTTTGATTTTTGGAAATTTTGTATGAAGGCACATCTAGAAGCACAAGGAAAAGATATGTGTGATGCTCTTCAAAATGATCCATTTGTTCCTACTAGTGTTGTCGACGGCGTTGAGACAAAGAAGATTAAAAATTCATGAAATGAAGATGATAAGAAGAAGTTCTTAGGTTTTTAACTAGGGAATGACAATCAAAGGTGACGATGATATCAGAAAAGAAGAGTCTTTCTACCATGACGTCCGCCCCCTTGTTCGGAAAACTTCAAGAACATGAAATAGAACTTGAAAGATTATAGCAACATGAAATACAAGTAAAAGATTCAAAAGATGTTGTATTAAAGACAAGAGTCAAATTTCATGATAGCAATCAAGAGGAGGGATCCACTGATGACGATGATAATCTTATTAAATAGTTTGAAAAGTTCTTGAGAAACGAAAGGAAAAAGAAGATCATTCACAAAAACACCAACAAGGAGAGTTACATGTTTTGAATGTGGAAAAAAGGGACATGTCAAGAAAGAATGTCCTACACTTGAAAAGAAAGAAGATTTCAAAAATCATAAAAGGAAAAGAAAGCATATGCAACATGGGATGACAATGAAATAAGTTCATCTTCAGATGAAGATCATGCATGCAAGGCATTGACGGTCTCACATCATTTAAGTGATGAAGGATATGAGATGTAACTAATTTTTTTGTAGGTAGTTGAAGGTCATATGTTAGAATTGTCAAATCAAGATTGATCCTTCAAGACACGAGACCATACAATATGGTTGTTCTAAAAGTTTCTTTGATTAAAAAGATGTTTTGAAGAAGTATCAATATTGATATCAACTTTGACATCAAATTTTTATGAAGGAGATAAGTGTCTAATTTTATGCTATTAATTTTCAATTATAACAATATATCCTTGCCTTACTAGCCTTGGGCATGTGCCGACCCTGCAAAGAGGTTTAGTAAGAGTATCAACAAGTTGAAATCCTGCTGGAACATGTTGAACTTTCAATTTTCCAGACACAACTCTTTCAGTGAAAAAATGAATGTCCAGTTTAATATGCTTCGTGCAAGCATGGAAAATTGGATTGTATGATAGAAGAACTGCACTTAAGTTATCACAAAGCAGAGTTGGTGGGTGAATCGGAATGCTGAGTTCAGATAGGAGAGATTCCAACCAAATTAGCTCATAAGTGGTGTGTGCTAAGGCACGATATTCTACTTCTCTACTGGACTGTGCTACTAATGACTACTTCTTAGAGCTTTAAGACACCAAGTTTGGTCCAAAAAAATATGCAAGAACCAGATGTAGGTCGTCTATCATCCAGATCATTTGCCCAATCAGAATCACTATAGGCATGGAGGGAGAATTTTGAAGAATAAATAGAAGGAGCTAGCATTAAACCATAATGAGTATTACCACTTAAGTACCTTAGAAGTCTTCGAACAGCAACCCAATGAGTGTCTAATGGGAAGGACATGAACTGGCAAGCTTTGTTGACACTAAAAGCTATGTCAGGCCTAGTCAAGGTAACATATTGAAGTGCTCCTACCATGGACCTGTATAGCTGAGGGTTAGAAAATTGATTTGTGCCATGTTTACTCAACTTGCAACTGTTTAACATTGGAGTAGGAACCCCATCTCTTAAAAGAAGGTATTTGACATACTGAGATTGATTTAGGAACATAGAACCATTTGAACAGAATTTCACTTCAATAGCAAGAAAGTAATTAGGTCGCCCCAATTTCTTTAGAGCAAAGTCATGATGCAGCTTGTTGATTAACTTGTGCATAAGACCTGAACTTGAGCCAATGATGAGTATATCATCCACATAGACTAAGGCAAATAAGGTAACACCAAGCTTGGAGTAAACAAAGATAGAGATATCACATTTAGAGGTAATAAAACCAAACTGTAGCATCACTTTAGTGAATTTCTCATACCAAGCCCTTGGGGCTTGTTTGAGGCCATATATGGTTTTGTGAAGTTTGCACATAAGATTTTTGTCAGAACTCACAAAACTAGATGGTTGGGTCATATAGACTTCATCATGAAGAATGCCATTTAGTAATGCATTATTGACATCTATTTGTTGGATGTCCCACTTGTGTGTGATAGAAAGGATTAGAGTTACCCTAATAGTGGTAGGTTTTACCACTAGAGAGAATGTTTCAGTGTAGTCAAAACCTTGTTCTTGGTGGAAACATTTTGCCACAAGCCTGGCTTTGTATTTATGAGTTATACCATCATCATTTTCTTTAATCTTGAACACCCACCTACATACTACTTCCTTTCTTCTAGAAGGTAGGGTAGTAAGTGTCCAAGTATTATTAGCTTATTGATCTTCTTGAATCTCACTAACGTCACGTTCTCAACGTACAAAAGTAGTTTCAGAAGAATAACCAACTCCATCAACTTGCTTAGCCTTCTTTGCATCTTCAGCTCTTGTGCCAATTCTGGAAAATTCTCTTCTGGAATCTTCTTCTGAATGATTATTTATTTGAGTGCTTTCCATTCTGTCTTTTATATTTCTTCTTTCTGCTGTAAACTCCATCTGGGTCATACTGACTTCTTCAGCTTCCTTTCTAATGGATAATAGACACACATCTCCTCTGATGTTGTTTCAACTTGATCAATAGTTATGAATTCCAGATTCTTCCTTTGGTCTTCATTTTATGATCTCCCACCTTCTGTCTTCACAACTGATCATGCCTTTTTATTTTCCAGATGACTTGTTTCCAGATGAACACTAGTTTCTCAGCATAAGCATAAGCTTAAAAAAAATGGTTATGTGCTGAGGAAACTTGTTGACTTCTTGCATCAAGAATTTATTCTTTGAATAGATGCAATTGATCATCACAAATTATAATCAAGCCAAGATGTACTTCTTGAAATGATTTGAATGACAATCTTGTTCTTATCAATCAGTATCAGTTCATCTGAGGGTGACTTCTTCTGCTAGAATTCTATTACCAACTGAAGGTGTGAAAACTTCTGCTAAACCACCTTTGGTTTCTGATTCCAAGCTTGTTATCAAATCAATCATGACTTGAATCTTAGCAACAATGCTTTAATTTAGAATACTTGATACCAATTAGGACTTCCAGAAACAATATGCATCATGATAGATACTAATTGCATTCAGTTCTGAGTAATCATTCTGACTACTGTATAGAATGCTTTCATTCTTCATGATTACATTCATTTCTTTTTGAAGTTTTTTCTATATTCAATATATGTACTAGATTTTAAAGAACTAGAATGTTAGATACTTCTTTCCACCAGATAATTTCTTTTCTGATTTTCCTTCAGAAAGCTTCAAAGCTTCTGCTTTATCTTCTGGAGAGATTCTCTACTTTGATGTTCAGTCTATGCCCATAAGCGCTTCATCAACAAATGTAAGCTCAATTAATGACATCAAACCCAGAAGTATTTCTTTAGAGGGTTTGGGACAGAATTAGTTCAGATACTAGATTTCATTGATTTCCATAATAGATTCTTCTGACAATGAAGTTGCAACACAACTTATCTTGCTCAGCATCTATTGAGTGGACAAATATGAAAATGTTTCCTTGTATTAGATCCTCTGATGAAGTTCCATTTCTCCCCTTATCAGAGTAATCTTCAGATTTTCTGATGTATGAGTTAACCAAAAGTATCACTTTGACTCTGACGTTTCATAGCCATGCGAAATCTGATCCTCAGAGCCTCTGCAGTTGCAACATTTGAGATAAGTGCGCTCAGAGTCTTCTGTAGAGTTGCATCTCATCAAGCGTTCAGAATCTTCTGCAGCTTCGCTTCCTCAGAATCTTCTGTAGCTTGCCTCTATAGCTTCGCTTCTGAGGCTTCACTTCTGTAGCCTTGCTTCTGAGTCTTCTGAAGCTTCTGAATCTTTACACGCTTCACTCAGAGTCATCAACTTAAAATCAAGTTAAGCAGAGGGGGTTTCTTTGACAAGGTTTTCTTTTCTTTTCCCAGAGTGCTTATTTCAGCTTTTGCCTTGCCACAGAAGCATATGTCTCTGTGTAGTCAAAAACCTTCTTGCCGACTAGCCTTGAGAATTGAGAAAGAATCTTGTTCTTCTGGGACCATCCTTCTTTCCAATAAACATCTCATCTGGAAGAGAAGATTTGATTCTGGAGGATCCTTTCAGAGTTGATTCTTCAGAAGCAGCTAATGGAGGTGCATCTGGGGTAGCTTCTGAATCTATAACTGGAATATTGTTTGCCTCTGATTCTTCAGAATTTGTGAGACGAACCAGTAACAGCATCTGAAGTAAGATCTTCTAAATAACTCTTCTGAACTGATCTCATATCCTTTGGTAGCATTCTGCAGCATCTTCATCAACACATCATCCATCTAATTTCTGAAGGACATCTTCAGAGCACAAATATTCTGATCTTCATGAGAAGAGAGCATCTAGCTTCCACCAGGCTTCATATTTTGAATTTGTTTGCTTGAAACAAATACAGATCCAGTCTAGATACAATTATCATCAAACTCAGATGCATCAAAAGACATAGTCTGACTGATCAATCTGTTCTTACAATGCTGAGCTAACTTGACTAGAGCTAGTTCAACAAGCGTTGATAGAACATCTTCTTCTGAAAAGGAATGTCTACTGACTTATTCAAATTAAATAACACCAAAGACTTAAATCCCTTTTACATCAGACAGAATGACTTCTGTCATTGTATCTTTCCAAACGATATCAATTTCTCAAAGCATTCATCATGAATTCTCTGACAAAAAAATGCCTGATAACATCTGACCAATTTCAGTTTGTTCAACTGATATAACATCTCAAGTTAACAGAACTTAATTGTCCATGCTACTTCTAATAAGATCTTCAGAATTTATCTGTCATCATAATCCAGATGAGTTAATGAATTGCCTTTCTTGAAACCTCTGCAGAATTCTCTGAAACTCTTCAGAGAAAGCATCTTTCAAATGCCTTGAATTAGAAGAGTCATTTCTTCAAGATTTGAACATTTCTCTGAACTTGCCCTTTTTCTGCCGACTTCAATCTGACGTTCTGATGAATAAACTTCATTAGCCAACAATATATCTTTTCTTACTCAAGACAAATCCCAATGAGCTTTTCATGAGAAAGTCAAGATTGGACTAATCTGTTACTTGAAAACATCTCATACTCACAGGAATTAATCTTTAGCAATCAAGATTTCTTGCTTGCTGAAGATTTGATCTTTGAGCTAATACGTTGTAAATCCAATCGTATTTTAAGATAGCATTCAACAGATAAATCTTCTTATTTGATGAATCTGTCTTGTCTGCTGATTCTTCAATCTTCTTCTAGGATAAACATAGAGACTATTTTGTTGTTGAAAACTTCAAACTTCAAACAGAATCATTGACTTGCTAAAGGTAACCCAATAGATTACAATTTTAGTACTCATCATCCTCAAAAACTGATATGAGACTGAAATTGTAAGAGAAGTGAAAAATTCCCAAGAGTATTTCTTCACACAGCCTATGGATCTTTATCTGACACTGTTAGGTGTTTGATATCCATCAATAACAGAACCAGGCTCTGATACCAACTGAAGGTGTGAGAAATACACAAGAAAGGGGGGTTTGAATTGGGTATTTACTTTATTAAAACTTTTTCTGGGTTTTTTCACTTGTTGCTTTCTATAGAGTTCTATATGATGCATTGCAGAAGCATATATAATAAAGCATAACACAAGCAAAGAACACATGATATATCCTAGTTCACTTGAGCAACTCTCATGCTAATCCAGTCCACCCTTCCTAGGTGATTTCGCCTTACTCAAGCAAGGACTTAATCCACTTTAACCAAATTGATTACAGTTGCACAAGCTAACTGCAGGTGACTAACAAATAGGTAATGACACGTTCAGGGATCCCTTAGGATATAACGTTCATTGACATCTAATAGAATCCGATCACAAAAGATCTCCTATTAGAATTCCACA
>CAWUDS030002429.1:0-25974 GCA_963859935.3 Lathyrus sativus | reverse complement strand
CAACACACAATTTTCTCTTATAGGTTGGGCGTCTTTAAGACTTAGAAAAATAGGTAGTTTGTATAAACTACCATATAATGGTCTTGGAAATATGGCATCGGCTTCCTCGTCATTGTGACTACTCAGTTCGACTCCCTTGAAGAACTTTCTTACAAATTGAGATAGCCTTTCATTTCCATCCAATTCTTGAACCAACACAAAATTCATTATGTTGTCTGTTATAGATAGGTACATATAGAACACACGTCTTATTCATCCTAGTCTTGATAAGGGGTGTCTCCATAAATATCTTCAACTTTACAAAATATCCTTCAAAATCCTGTCCATTCAAGCTCCTCCATCTTAATTAATGTATAAAATATGTCGAAGGCATTGTCTCCTCTTCGTGATAGGAAGCCATATAGGACGATTATGCGCACCATCAATTTTTAAAATTCTTTGATCATTGATGGTGTTCAATTGTTTATTATATCATAGTCTTATTAGGGTTAACTTTAATTCCCCTTTTGGTTAACATGAAACTCAATAACTTCCCCTTCTTAGACCCTAAAGGAGAATTTAGCAGAATTTAAGTGCATGTTATCTCTCTTACTCAATTGTATGATGTCTTCCAAGTCATCAAAATGTTTATTCTCGTCAAGCGTCTTACCACTATATTATATATGTATACTTCCAAATTTTTTCCTATCTAATATACAAACACCTCATCTCTTAATATCTAGTAGGTAGCTCTAGCAATATTGAAGTAAAGGGAATCAATTTTTAATAGTAGTTGTAATTGTTGGTCATGAATGCGATATTGGATGCATCAAGGGGTTTTATCTTAATTTATTTATACCTTGAGTGCACATCCATGAAATTAGGAATTTTGTATCCCGAACCTTCGCCAGTCAATCTATCTATGCTGGGTAGAGGGTATGGGTTCTTTGGACATGCCATGCGGAGGTCACTAAAACAAGGTCCACTTATTCGAGGACTTTTTCACAATTACAATGTTGTCCACCCATGTAATATACTAATATCTCTTATAAATTTTGTCTCCTTCAACTTATTTACTTCATCGTCAATGACTATTCTCCTCTGATGTTTTTCTGTTTCTTTTGTATGACTGGCATGATGAAGTGTTTAGGATGAGGCGATGATTTGTTAGTACCATGATTCTCTGATTTGTCCATGGTTCTATGATTGGCTAAATTTTGGCAAAACATGATTCTGCACTAATGGTGCAGTAGGAGCTGTTGACAGTACTGCTGTCATGGATGTCATACTTAATATCATGACATTACTGTCTGGCACAACAGGTGCTGCTATGTGGATTGATAAGTTCATCTCATCAAAGTGTGATCCTAAGGTTGTTAGGAGTTTAGTAGTTGCTATGTGTTAGCAGTAGCCACAACAGGTTGAGTTGTGATGAAGTTCCTCACAGGTGGTGAGTGAGGTGTGCAGCCACAACAGTTTGAGTTGTGATGAAGTTCCTCACAGGTGGTGAGTGAGGTGTGTTGTCATGTGTTTTAAGCAGGACATCGCTGCATGACAACATAAGGAGCTGCTAGTGTATATCTCTTGACAGAGTTGGTTTGGTTTGATGAGACTGTGTTGGATATACCTCATCAGTAAGTACAGGTCAAGGAGATTGATTAGGAACATGTAAAGAGTGTATTGATATTCATAAAAGGATCTTGGAGACCTTTTAGGAAACTTTAATATATTTGTTCCTACTGTTATTCTGCAGAAGATTGGGAGAAGCCATGACTTGTGTGAAGAAGAATCTGCAGAAGATTGGATGTCATGCTGAGTGTCATAATATCAAGCGTATGACATCAGGTAGCTGACGTGCACAGTAGGCATGTTGGTTTTCTAGTGTAAAGCGTGAGTTAGCTCAGGCTAGATTTCAGGAGACTTATTAGGGTCCCCTAGGTATCTCAGGCGAGATCCTAGGCAGTGCTGAGCGTATCATGAAACGCCAATGACCTAATAGAAAGATCCTTGAATAGTGGAAATTAGTTTAACTTTGTTAACCTAATGTTTGCCACTTGTGAACAGCCCAAGCCCAGTCTACAGTGCTATAAAAGGAGGCGCAGAAGCAATGGAAAATCAAGCACTCACATCAAGAACAACTTGAGTGTAAAATAAAGGTCTAGGGTTTGCGAGTCCCTTATGTGTAAGTCACCCTTTGTATCGTTTGATACATTGTGGTAGACATAATTGTGAGTAAAGAAAGTGTGTTTTTCACGTGTGAATTGAGTCTTAGAAATACTTGTTTACCAAGCAACTGTCTGCTGCATTGGTTAGGTAGGTTCTAAGTTGTGTCTCACTCAAAGCTTTTAAGCAAGAGTGTGTCTCACTTGATCAAAACTGTGAAGCAAGATCATGGTGTGTGTTTGGAGTGTATCTCCACAACTGTTTTGTAATTGTGTATTGATATCACTGTGGTGTGATTGAGGGGGAGTGAGTGGGAATACTCAGGTCTAGAGTGTCTCTAGGTTGAAGTGTCATTGGGTAGAGATTAAGTGAGAAGTGCAAACTGGTTGTTTGACTTTGAATTGATTATGCTAATAGTGAATTTCCTCCCTGGCTTGGTAGCCCCCAGATGTAGGTGATGTTGCACCGAACTGGGTAAACAATTACTATGTTATTTATCTTTCAGCATTTACAATTCTGCACAATTTAAATGTTTAGATAAATAGCCTGTCAGTATGCAGATGTCACAACAGAGGTCATGACATTAGCACAATTTAAAGATATTTAAATTGTTCATGATCTGTCCTCGTCCTTGTTTCAGCAGAGATCAATGTTCTTGGGACATCTGAAATCTACATACCAGAATTTCATGATTGATAACACTTTCTTTTCTTCCTCGCACATCACGGAAGCTCTAGACGAATAGACCACATTACTCTAGAGTAGAAAACTAATTTTGCCTCCTCGTTCTCAGCTAAGGAGGTACAAAGCTTTATGGTTTGGAAAATATGGGGTCTAATTTGGACCTCTTTAAGATCTTTAGTGGAAACCATGTTTTCTACATGTATTCTTCCCTAGGGTATAAAGTTTAATTTGGCATAATGGGAACTTGGTCTAGGTGACGGTTTTTCAATCATTATCACCCTCTTTATTCTGAGTATATTTTGATAGCACTTCTTGGATACATCATGAACTCCTTTAATGATCCAAATATTCTCGTTATTTAGGGGATCCTTCATAGTGTGATTTAGTATGGATAAGTTCACTTCCATGACATTGAGTGATGGGCGTCCAATGAAATGGAGTTTACCATGAGGTATTGTCATAATGAAGATGTATTATCGAACTCGCACATGCTCACCAGAGATATCTACTATGAAATCTTTAAGGGGTTGTAGGTGTTCAAGATCTAACTTTGCCTTTATGTTCCAATTAAACATTTGTACATTGCTGAACATAGGGTCATTCTTACGACATATGATTCTATTGGTGTCTTTGCACGAGAAACTGACATCGAAAGTAGGTTTTAACGGTGATTCATTGAGGTGCATCACCAAGTGATTATCAAAATTTTGCATGAGGAGCTCGACTCAATCCCTCTGAGAAGTCCTCCTCATATGGTATTGATAGTGTGACAAAAAGTTCTCATTCCCTATTTTTTTATGGTTCTTTATCTCTTTTAGGTTCGGGGCTCTCATGCGTATCACTTCGAGAATATTGAGCTCTCGTTTTAGAGTTAGATAGTGTGCCTTGAATGTATCTCTTGATATGCCTTTCTTGAATATATCGCATTCTTTAGCATACAAAATTCATATGTGTGGTGGCTTGTCACCTTGTAATACTTAAACAATATTCAAGATTCGTTTCCCATAACCTCTCGCCATGAGGCCTGGGTTCGGGAATGACTGTCTTGTGATAAAACCATCACCGTATATTATCTCGCATTATATTCATTGGTACGGATTTTCTACACACTTCCTAAATGATGGTTTAAAAATTCATGTATCTTTGATTGGTTAAGGGCAAATATTATTGCGTTGACTTGAGGAGTCTGGTCCGTTGTTGCTTCTTTCATTGGTATATCTAGCTATTTTTCGCATTGCTTTCCTATCCATTTGCTTAGTTTACTTGTAAAAAAGTAAGGGTGTGTATGGTATCCCTACGCAGGTAGAAGATACTTAAGCCTTAGTAAATGAGGGTGGTTAGGGCTTTCCCGCAGCGATTAAGAGTCCTATTTGATGGTGTTTACAGAGTTTATGGTGGTATAATATGGCCAACTCACGTAATGTGAGAGGCTTTATATAGAAGCATTATGCTGGATAAATTATGATCTTTCTTCTCAACCTTAAGGTTTAAGTATTCATATAAGGTCTAAGGCCTAGGATTTCTTAAGAATGATAACCACTCACCCAGTCAATGATGGAAATTTGAATCCTTATTTCTAAGGAGGATGTGGATCAGTTATTGACTTTGACTTCTCTCTGACCAAGAACTGTCCTTTCTGATGTTTTCGATAACTGGGCGAGTGAGAGGCACTTAAGGCAAGGCGATTCCTATTGGAGGGGGACATATGGTCATGGCCCTCTTTAAGGACTATAGTCATCACACCTTTGTAGGCCATTTACAAATATATCACTACACATAGCACTATGTTTTTACCAATATCTCTTCCATTGAGCTTACAAGTTTTTAGGCTTCTCAATCGTATGACTCGATGTAACGCGTGTGGCAACCATTGTGAAATCGCGGTTAGTTGAACAAAAACTCTTTTTAAAAAAGTGTGGTCCATGGATGTTTTATTGGGGCCTACAATAGTCATCAACTTTACTTGTTGTGAGTATAATAGTAACGATCATGCATGTAATATACCAAGCAATAGGTATTTAGTCATCAATTTGTGAAAAGTGATGATCTAGCCTAACTCTAGAGTAGGTATCTATTGTATTTTTCTAAACCTAGGGCAATGCACCACAAGGAAGCTCTTGATCTTGCTGGAATATCCTCCCGTGACAAAATCTGTTTCGCAATGTCGCCATATTTTTCACGCAGTAGCCCAATCCAAATGGCATTAAAATCATGTAAGGCACGCCACACCCATTTGGCCAGCAATGACAAATTAAACAACTTAAAGTTTTCAATTCGAGCTCATCCTTCTCATTCGTCTTATAAATAAAATTCCAACTAACTCAGGCCATACCTTTACGTTCCTCTGATTCATGCCACAAAATATTTCTTTGAATCGAAATCAATTTGTTTAATACTTTCGTTGGCGCCTTGAAGAATGAAAAGTGATGAATTGGTAAATTTGCTAAAACCAAATTAACTAATGTAACTCTATCTTCTATAAATAATGATCTCCCGTATTTTTAATATTTATCACGTTTCAAGTTCTATAAGTGAATTAAAGTGTAATAATCTTTCAAGTATTAACATACTAGACGTAACTATCAAATTATAACGGTGAATTAGGATAAATTCACCGTGCCTACTAGGCATGGCAAGAAAATCCGGACCCGCTGGAGCCCGCGCTGGATTCGATCCGAAATTAATGGCAGAAACCTGATTTGATTGGGTGCAGGTGCAGGTGCGGGGAAAACCTAGTTTGTAATTGCGGGAGTGGAGGATACTACTACCCGCCCCGCATCCACCCCCGCTCCACGCAGTCTTATGGTATTTATTTTAATACCCATATTTAAATTAATTTATTACATTTATTCATTTTTGGAGAAGTAATTAAAAATCCTTATTAGTAATTTCTCACCATTCACTCAAACCCTAATCTTTAAAAATAAATTTATTATTAAAATGGTCAAGTTTTTAATAAAATTATTAATGTTTATTACTATTTAAAAGAAATAATTTTTTTCGGGTGCGGGCAAACCTGTTTCCGTCGGAGGCGGGTCTGAATGGTAAATTTTACCCCCAATTAAATCTGAGAGTTGTGGCAGGTCTGTAACAGAGAGGCGGGTGCGAGTGCGGAACTAGCTAAACCCGCCCCATGTCTAGTATGCATCAACTTTGAGAAATCTTATTTTAACCCAAAAGAATATTTTAACACATATAATTCAATTTAAACTCCCTTTACTTGCAATTTTTCACCATTAACTTTAACCAATTTGTTTTTTAAAAGTTTTTAATATTTAAATTTTCAACAATTATATTTTAATAAATAATTATTATTAAAATTTAATAACATATAATTATTACAGGAATCCATTTGATAATTTCTTTGAAGTATTGGATTAGAGAAATTGTATCCATGTGAGACCCGTTTAAACAACTAAATAGATAGCTCTGTTATGCTCTAAGATTTTTTTTTAATTTAAAATTTATGCATATTTTAATAATTCATTTAATAAATTGTAGATTATAAAATGAATCATTCTTTTTATTGTTATTCTTTCTAAGATTATGAAAAACTATAATTAAAAAAGAATATAATATTTTCAATATATATTCTGCATAATTTAAAATATTTAAACATATATGTTTAACAAAAGAGAAAAAAAAATATATCGATAAATAAAAATAATTTTATACTATCAACTGACAATAACATGTATCTTGCAAATCACATTTATATTTTAAAATTATGTTAATAAAAAAATAAATTAATGAATATTTATTAAATACTAATATGAAATTATTTTACACTATTAATATATTATCTTTAATCTCATAACAAAATTACTCGAAAAAAATATAATAGTTTAATGCAAAATAATAATAGGGGCAATAGAAAGCGTGGTTGTTGTGTGTGTAATACTTGAATATTGGTTCCTATTGACAATTCTACCAAGTGAAATTATAGTACTTTCTTCTTTGAATTTTCACTTTGTACTACCATTCTCAAAATACTTTTCTAAAAGGCCAAATCTCTGCTTTTGTAGCATTCTAGAAAATAAAAATATCAAAAAATTAAAATTTTAATTTACCAAAGTGAAGATGATTTTGCACACATTTGAAAAGTCCTTCATGATTCTTTTCATATGAATTCAATTGAAAGTACAAATTTTCACTCGGTTTCTATTTTGAGCTGTTTCTTAACTGGCACTTGACACCGTGAAGGCCCACGTGTTTCCAATGACTTCACATTTCACACTTCAAATTTGAATATTGTAATCAACACTTTCAAATAAAAAATATAATTAAAGGAAAAAGAGATAATGTCAACTAACACCAAGTTGTTTAATTTTACAGGTTGTTTATCCATTGACAAAATATTAGTCAGTAAATAGTTAATGCTATAAAGATAAACTTTAGATATTGGACAACGAGTTAACTAACAGAAAATTTAACAAACCTCTTTTCTTTATTATTGTACTTCCAAATAAATTCGTAGTAAAACTTATAATCGTGTAATATCAATATAAAGTATTAACCACAAGACATTAAACTATTCCAACTTTATATAACTAATATATAGTGAGATATACTTGATTCACTCTTTTTAATAGAATCATATATCCTCCGCTAGTTTTAATTAATAATGAGAAAAATTATATCTCAAAACCTTAGACAAGTTAAGAGTGGTTTTTAATTTTGAAATTTTCAAAGAAAAATATAGTTTTCGTTTTGATACTTTGACTTTTAGTTATTAGTTGAATTTTCGTTTTTCTTACTATAAACTCATTCAACTTTAAAAAAATTATTTAAAACATAAAAATAATGAAGAATAAAAAAAAAGGTTATGTTTGAAAAGTAATAAAATTAATATTGTTGAGAAATAAGAGTGATTTTTAAGTTTCACATTGTTTAGAAAAATGGAGGTTTAACATTTTATAAATAAGAGGATTCGTGCACCTATTACCTTAAAGTTTTTGGTGAATATGTAACGTCTCTCTCATTTGTTTGAATGAATCTTTGACCTTTAGGTGAGTGTTTGATCCAATGTGAATGCTTCCTCCTCGTAATGACCCATCAGTAGTATCAAAGCTGATCATTCGAGAAAATGACTGACTCCTTGTGTCAAAAGTCTTCCTGACATGGTGATCTTACAACGTGTTTCGTTGAAGTGTCTATGATGAGTAAGGTGTTTGTCAATGACACTACAAGAATGTGAATGAAAGAGTTTCCGCTTGAGGAGAAACATAGTGGATGAACTCACACTTGAAGGGGAGATTGTTGAAAAACAAGTGTGAGTTCTAGAAAAGTAGAGGTTGATTACTTTATAAGTAAGATGGCTCATATACTTATCACCTTAAGGTTTTTGGTGAATATGTGATATCTCTCTCACTTGTTTGGGTAAATCTTTAACCTTTAGATGAGTGTTTGACCTAATGTGAATGCTTCCCCCTTGTGATGACCTATCAAATATTAATTTTGATAACATAGACTAATAAACACAATTTCAATCGAAGTTATACATAGGTATAATAATAATAATAATAATAATAATAATAATAATAATAATAATAATAATAATAATGGTGGTGGTTATAATAGCGGCACCGATGGTTCGGTGGTGATTTTTATTGTTGTTAAAGTAATAGTTAATGTTAGTTGTAGTAGTGATCAAAGTGGTAGTCATTTTGGTGGAGAATTACTAATGCTAACAAATTAACAAAACCAAATCTACGCCTTTTAAAATTTATTGAATCAAATATAACACTAATGCTACCAAATTAACAAAACAAATCTAAGCCTTATTTTAAACTCTTTTCATCAAAGAAAACCAGCCATCTATATTTAACCTAGCAATAGATTAAGTTGTGATTAGAGAAAATTTGCACAACAAGCAAGCAGTCAGACTCAAGTCAAAATATGATTTTGTGCTTGAAACATAAGGCATGATTGTTGGGTTTGGGCTCCCTTCCTATGTGAAAAAATACTCAAATATAATTAGCCCATTTATCTCACTTATTTAAGTGGAGAGGATCAATATAGGGTTAAGAGAGATAGATAAAAAAATAAGGATTCAAAAGAAAGAAAAGAGGAGAGAAACTCAGTCTGATTTTTCTGCAACCAAACTCACTAAATCGATGATCTCCGATTCGTTAACCGTTAGATCGAGCTCAAATTTGGTAGGCTGGTTCATAACACATATATCTAACTTTTGACCATTCAAAATTTCAGTACAACATCCGAGATGAAAGTTATTTGCTTCGCACTGAAGCTTCAATTTTGGGAAATTTTTTAAGCTTTTGATTCTTATTTGTAAGATAGTTTACTTTGTGATTTGTGATTGTTTTCACTTTTATGAATCACTTTAAAATTCTCTTGTATCCTTAATTTTTTATAGTGGCTTTATTTTTTTGGTATTGACAAATCGTGGTTTTTACTCTCATATTGAGGGTTTTCCACGTTAAAAATATCGGTGTTCTTTTGTGTCTTTATTTGTTCGATTTTCCGTCTTATATTTATTTTTGATCCTCAAGATTCCTACAAGTTTGAGGATGTTTTACATCCGATACGTAATGGTCTATTATTGAGTCTTAATTTTCCATCAGAGTGGTATGAGAGCTCTTAATTAAGGGTTATTTTACTTGTTTGAATGGTGAAGTCAAATACAAAGATGAAAATGGTATTGTTGAATAGTTATAATTATCATTTATAGAAGGGAAATATGAAAGAATTACTATTTGTAAAGAAATTGCATTTACGATTTTTAGTTCCGTAAAGCCGAATTCTGTGTCTGATGAAGAATGGGAGTTTGAACATCAACAGGTATGTGGTTTTATTCGACAATATGTAAAAGATAATGTTAATAATAATATTACTAATAAGACACATACAAAAACTTTATGGGGGAAGATAGAGTCCTTGTATGCCTCTAAATCAGGGAATAATATATTGTTCTTGTTGAATAGGTTCATAAGTTTGAAGTATAAAGAGGGGACTTCTATTTTAGATCTCTTGAGTGAATTTCAAGGCCTCCTTGATCAGATGTCAGGAATGAGTATCAAATTTGATGATGAACTTTTGGAACTATTTCTATTGCTATCTTTACTAGAGCCTTGGAAGACATTTTAGGTTTCTATCACAAGTTCTACTCTTAGAGGTGTTGTTTCTTTGGAAACGGCTAAGGGTGGTATTCTTAATAAGGATATGAGAAGGAAGGAACAGGGTTCTTCATCCCAACCCGAGGTACTTGTCACTGAAAATAGGGGAAAAAGTCATAAAAAGGAACCGAAAGGTGGTAGAGAGAATAGCATAAGCAAGTCCAAGCCGCGATACAAGAATCTAGAGTGTCATTATTGTCACAAAACAGGACACATATAGAAGTATTGCTAATAGTGGAAAAGAGATAACAAAGACAAGAAGGGTAAGTCTAAACAAAGAGACCATGAAGATCATGATGATGATGATCGTGTTACTACTACTACTACTACTACTACTACTACTACTACTAGTGATGATCTTGTTATTCTCAGTGATTATGAGTCTGTTAATCTTGTATCAGACGAGAGCATGTGGATAGTTGACAGTGGTGCTACATTGCATGTTACACCAAGGAAGGATTTCTTCACATCTTATACTTCTAGTGATTTTGGAGTGTTGTAGATGGGTAATGATGATGTATCTAACATGGGAATACAATTGTTGCTTAGAGGTGTCAAACATGCTCCAGATGTCCACTTTAATTTGATCATTGTGTATATGCTAGATGATTGTGGTTATGATAATCATTTTGGTTCTGAAAAGTGGGATCTCAACAAAGGTAACTTGTTGAGGCTAGAGGGGAAAAGCTTTATAAATTGTATTTGACAAAATCTTTGGTTGCTAGGGACAATGTGAATGTTATCGACATGGAAGCATCTTTATGGCACCGAAGACTTAGTAATATTAGTGAAAAGGGGTTGAATGTTTTGGCCAAAAAGGATGTTCTTCATGGATTAAAGAATGTAGATTTGGAGAAGTGTTCTCATTGCATGGCTGGTAAACAGACTAGAGTATCTTTCAAGAGACATCCTCCCTCAAGGAAGTCAAAGTTGCTTCAATTGGTATATTCTGATGTTTGTGATCCATTAAAGGTAAAATTCTTTAGTGGTGCACTTTATTTTGTTACCTTTATTGATGATTGCTCCAGGAAACTATGGGTTTATGCCTTGAAGACAAAAAACCAAGTTTTGGAAAATTTCATGCTTCGGTTGAGAGGTAGACAGCCAAGAAGCTGAAATATGTTCGTTTAGACAATGGTGGAGAGTATTGTGGACCATTTGATTCCTATTGCAAGAAACATGGTATTACACATGAAAAGACTCTTCCTAAAACTCCTCAATTGAATGGTTTAGCATAGAGGATGAATCGAACACTAATTGAGAGAGTAAGGTGTATGCTTTTTAAAGCTAAGTTTCCCAATCATTATTGAGGCGAGACACTTTACACGACAATGCATGTTCTTAATCTCACTCCTATTGTTGCTTTAAACAGTGAAGTTCCAAACAAAATTTAGTTTGGAAAGAATGTCAAGTATGATCATTTGAGAGTCTTTGGTTGTAAGGCTTTTGTGCATATTCTAAAGGATGAAAGATCCAAGTTGGATGCTGTAACACCCCAAATTTTCCCCTAAGATTAGTCGAATAATCTCGCATTCTGTTGCATTTTTTCATTTAACCAGTCACTAACAAGTTCGTGTAGTTGGTTGATTTTTGCAGGAAAATATCATGTGACACGTTTTTTGGTTCATGAAGGGTAAAAAGGTCATTTATTTGCAGCCGACTGTCAATTTACGAAATTTGAGCTGTAGTCAGGAAATCTGAGCCGTTGGATTGTTGATGTGAGTCGGGTCCGAGGTGTAGTTGGAACTGTTCGATTGAGAAAGATTTGAGCTGTTCGAAAATAAATCGATTCAAGTTAGTGGATTAAAGTTAGCCGGAGAATACGATCATTTGAGTTTAATTAGACAATTGGATTTATCCGGATAAAGTTGTTCATTTGAATGGCCGGAAGATTTCATCGGAAGTTATGTCGGGAATGAGATTAATCGGTTAAATTGGAATAACTAGGAATTAAGAGAGAAAAAGGGTTTTTTCATTTCAATTTGCATTTCCTATTTTAAATTAATTTCATCAATCATGTGTCGTTTTTTCATTCATCATATTTCATTTTTTAAATTAATTTCATTGCATTTTTAAAATCAATCATATATCATTTTTTTAAAATTAATCCCATTTTAAATCAATCATTGTTTCATTGTTTAAAGAAAAATCAATTTCATTTCTATTTCATTTTTAATTTTAGTCTCATTTTATTTTTAAATAATTTCATTTCATTTCTATTTTTCATTTTAAATTAATTTCATTTTTTTTAATATTATTTTCATTGTATACATTTTTATGCTAAGTTTTAGTTTTTATTATTATTTGCATATCAAAAAAAAATAAAAAAATAATAATAATGTTTTAAGAAAAAAATAAAGGATTTTTATTAGAAATAATAAGAATTCTTTACAAATAATAATAATAAATAAATAAATAGAATTATTAATTTTAATTTTATTTTAATTATTTAAAATTCTATAATTATAACTAATATTAATTTAAGTTGGGCTTTAAAGTAGGTATTAGGTTAGAGTTAACCCTAATTTGTTACCTATATAAACATAAGTGATGGGAGAAAACTGGATGAACATCAGAAAATCAAGAACAAGTCATCAGAGGAAGAGGGGATTCTTTCGGAAGAACCCTAAAAGGTTTGAATTCATCATCGGCCAAGCGCTACCGGCGAGCAAAAAGTCCCAATGGCGGAAGCTCAGTTCGTTCAACATCGTCGCCGTTATTGTAACCTTTCTCTTTCCTTTGATTTATGGTATTTTACGATTTTTGTGTGTTGTTTTGTTCATTGATTGTAGATTAATGGGAATAATAAATAGAAGAAGGAACCATTGACATGCAAGGATTGAAGGAGAGGAAAAGCTTCGATAGCCATCCATGGAGAAAACGACAGAAGCCTTTTTATTTACGTTTCATTTGTTTTTTTTATTTTATTATTCAATTGTTTATTATTTCATTTATATTAACTATGTAGTTTGTAATTAATAATGCAATTAAGTTTAGGTAAGCTATTTCAACAAAAAAACATAACGTAATTAGTTTTTTGAAAATTAAGATCTTTTTAAAAAGTTTTTTTTCAAAATTAAACCATTTTTTATTTAAAAACATATTTCTAAATAAAATAATTTTTCTTAATTAAAGTCTTTTCCAATTAAAACCATTTTTTATTAAGTTAAAACAAAAATTAAAAAATAACCTTTCTTTCACTAAAACAAAAATTAAAACCTTTTTCGTTGAATTTAAATCAAATTTTTTTCATTAAAATTTAAAACATTTTTTTCATTAAAATTTAAAACATTTATTTTCGATAAAATTAAAACATTTTTTTTTCAATAAGATTAAAACATTTTTACAATAAAATTAAAACAAATTTCTTTAATGAAATTAAAACAAATTTTTAATAAACAATTGGAATAGCTTCTCCATTAAAACATTAAATTAATCCTCCTCTTTTCAATACAAATTCAAAAAATAAAGTTCTCGAGTTAGCCGTTTCCTTTTTGTCTGACGCCCATTAGTGTTTGTTTCAGCTTATCATTATTATTTCATTTGTTCGTTTTTGTTCCATGGATGTAATTTACGCGAGGCCATGGTCGCGGTTATTTTTCATTTTCGCATTTTTTGGGACTTGTAATTTACGCGTGTGATCATCACGACGCTTTCTTTACAGCTTTCTTTACTTTCAGCACTTTAATTTTGCCGTATAATAATTTGCCATGTTTGCATGTTTGACCGTATTTTCACACTATGAAGGAATTAGGTCTAAACCGTTTGACCGCCGAGTCAATAGTCCTTACCCTTTAACATTTTTCAAACCCTGATTAACCTAGGCGTCCCGCCGTGTACGAAAATACCCTTTACCCTAGCTTTAGGTCAAAGAGTCGTCGTACTCTGTTTTAGGGTTTCCCGCCGTGGAACACCTAATTTAACCCTAATTTTCAATCAACAATTCAACGTAGAAATATGAGTTTCAAAACACCACGTAAGCGTTTCCTTAAGAAATGCTTACTCCCCATTGAAGCCTTGACCACAGTCAAGAAGTTTCTAACCTCCCTATCGAGGGGAACTACGATTACTCTGATTCCATTCCCTACATTGGATACGTAGGCACAAGATGCGAGTCTTTCCGAGTAAACTTAGGATTAACCCTTAGGTCTTTTAGGTCACTCTATCCCTTAGCTCAGCATATATTTCAAGCAGATAATAAAATTAAAAAAACATACAATAAATAAAAGGTTCCTGTAGAGTACTACAGAAGTTTAGGATACTAGTACCTTCCCTAAACTTAACCAACCCCTTACCTAGGTCTCCCCCCTCATTGTGTTTACGATGCAAAAATAGGTTTTCCCTCTTTTAACCTTTTCCTTTGGATAAATCAAAGAGCGGTTGTGAATAAAAAATTGTGATTCAAACTAATTAATAGTTTGATATCCTATTTCCACCGCAACAGAAAATGGCGACTTCACTGGGGAGAAAATAATTTTTAAGGGTTACCCATATTTTATTTATTGAATGATATTTTATATTATTAATTATCTGTATATATTATTGTATATTGTGGGGATACCTGTTATTGTGAGATAAGTCCTAACCCGGACTCGAGTGACCTTATTATAGGATGGTGATATATTCAATGAGACTTATAGGGAGTGAGTCCCGACCAAGTTGACTTGAGAATCACCGCTCGATTGAGACCCTTCTATAAGATAGTTCGGTTTAACGAGTAGTCGTGAAAACTTTTATTATTTTTGGAAAGGAGTCTATGATATTGAGGACCGTAGTACCTTCACACCACTTTGGCCTTATATAGGACGTAGTGCGAGAACTATGTGGGAGTAGTCTCACAATAGTTGCTACGCGATACTACCCTCAAAAGAGGTTCTCTTGAGAATATTATCGACCCCCGAGTCAGTCGACAGGTTGGTAATATCCGAAGGAAGGGCTTATGACTTTGGGCACTTCTTAGAACCTTGTTCTGCAGGTACAACTAACCTTAGTACATACCTTATTGGGATGGGTAGACCCTAACTCCTTGCACATACCTTTAACCTAGGACTTTGTATATGTGCATTGCATCCATAAGGCATCACATTGCATTACATTTCATGGAATTCAAACCTTTATTTATGAATATTGCAGGATACTATGGATTACACTAGAAGAAAAACTTTGAAATATACTGTTAAAAGTCCTAAGCTAGATGACCTAAGGAAGCTAGGATCTTTAGTCCAAGATCGAGAAGGATTCTGTAATCGGTATGGAAGGTTGTTACCTCTGTTGGAATATAAAGTGAACGAAGGACTTCTTTCGGTTTTGCTACAGTTCTACGATCCAGACTACCATTGCTTCACATTTCCCGACTATCAGTTATTACCTACTTTGGAAGAGTATTCACAGCTTGTGGGGTTGCCTATTTTGGATAAGAATCTTTTCCCTTTCTTGGAGAAGGACCCTAAAGAACAGGATATTGCTAAGGCTACATGTTTGAAGGTATCTGACATTAAGGAGAATATGACTCATAAGGGTGGAATTTTTGGGTTACCTACAAAGTTCCTAATCGAGAAAGCCCAATATTAGGCCGGCCATCTAAGCATGCCTACCTTTGAGATGATCCTTGCCTTGCTTATCTATGGAGTGTTGCTTTTCCCTAGTTTTGAAGGATTTGTGGACCTTAATGCCATCAAGATCTCCATGCGAAGGAATCCAGTACCAACCTTATTGGGTAACACTTATCATTCAGTCCATCTCTGAAACCTTCATGGTGGAGGGATGATTACCTGTTGTGTGCCTTTATTGTACAAGTAGTTTATTTCGCACTTGCCTAAGTCCGGTCCTTTTTGGAGTCCCACTCAAGGACGTTGGTCACAAAGAGTTATGGCTTTAACCCACTCCGATATTGAATGGCACAACCGTATGTATGATGGAATATTACTCATTGATGGTTGTGGAGATTTCGCTAACATGCCTTTACTCGATTTTAATGGAGGAATAAGCTACAATCCAGTCCTAGCTCGCCGACAATTAGGATATCCCTTGAAAGAACCGCCTAAAAGTATCTACGTAGAGAAGATCTTCTTCAAAGACAACAAATAACTTCAAGATCAAATTATATCTTCTTGGAAACATCTGCATAGGAAAGGTCGAGAAAGTCTAAGAAAGCCGAATTGTGTGTCTATGGAGCCTTATCTTCAGTGGGTCCGAGAAAGAGCTATCAAATTGAAGATGCCTTATCCTCGCCAAGATCCTTTACCTCCAAGAGAGGAACTTGTTCAGTATTTCATGTCCGAGGCTGAAACGATAAAGATCGCTTTGAAGAAAGCTCAACATGAAGCAGAAACATGGAAGAACAAATACCAGGTGATGGTCAGCGAGTACGATGAACTTCAAAAACAGCTTCAGTCAAGGAACGAAGAAGCACTTTCTGACAAGAAGAGAAGACTCTACAAGGATTTATTTTCCTCCGATTCTCCGCCTACTCGCCGAAGTTGTGGATAATGCTTCCTTAGGGTCATCATTAGCTTTTGCTTAGTTGTTTCCATTAAAGACTTCATTTTTTATTGTAATCCATTATTTTCAATTAATAAAAACTTCTTCGTTATTCAGCAATTATTCGTAAATATTTGAATCCCATGAAATTAGTTCATTCGCATCTTAGCATCATATTTTTGCATTCCATGTGTCTCCCGGTTTCTCATACTCGGTTCTCTCGCCTTCCAGTTTCGTCACCCTGAGTTCTCTGCATCGATACCACCCCAGAGCTCAAGCTCGAAAGAGGATGGAAGACCAAGCTCGAGAATTTGATTGCGTCGACAACGAGCTAGCAGACCTTCGAGGGAATGTAGGAACAATTATGGAGTTGCTCCAGATTATCAATGCAAAGATGGATACTCAACCTATTATGGTCACTGAGATTGCCGCTACTGTTGTAGATCCTCCACCGATTGTTACTGTTGAGAACGCATTTCCTTATGGTTTAACACCCGGTTTCGTACCTCCTCCTTTCGTTACATCAGCTCAGCAAGCTATTCTTGTTGCCGCATCAGTCTGAAAAGCTGTTCCTGTTATGAAAAATGTTCAGCAAACTGTGCCTTTGGTTTCTGAGCCTCCTAAGGTGGTCCCTACCTTCACACAAGCTAATGTTCATACTCGGGTGCAGCCTTATCTCAATGAGCCTGTTTATGAAATTCTGGATGATAATGATGAAGGGTACCAGCTGCGTGATAGGCTTCGTGAGGAAGTTGTTACTATCGACAAAAGATTAAGAAAGATGGAAGGGGACCAGATCTTTGGTGCTGCTGCTAGAGAAATCTGTTTGGTTTCCGGTTTAGTTATTCCGCCAAAGTTCAAGACTCCGAACTTTGACTGCTATGAAGTAACTACTTGTCCGAAAAGCCATTTGATAATGTATTACCGTAGGATGGCTGCCCACGTGGAGAATGACAAGTTGATGATCCACTGTTTTCAAGACAGTCTTAAAGGTGCTTCGTCGAAGTGGTATTTGACATTGGACCAATCTCACATCAAGTCTTTTTAGGATTTGTTCGATGCTTTTATTAAGCACTATAAGTACAATATGGATTTGGCTCCCGACAGGAGACAACTGTTGAGTATGACTCAGAAGGATTCCGAGACCTTTAAAGAATATGCTCAGAGATGGAGGGAAATTGCTTCTCAAGTCGAACCTCCATTGACTAATAAGGAACTAGCTGACTGGTTTATTGACACCGTTCGTCCTGAATTCTATGAGAGGATGGTGGGTAGTGTGACTACGAATGTTGCTGACATTGTTGCCATTGGGGTAAAGGTTGAATTGGCTATGAAAAGTGGGAAAATGTCTAGTGGTTCTAGCAGTTCAAGTTCGAAGGACCAAGCTAAGAAGCCTTCTTTCAATCCTCAGAAAAAGAAGGAAGGAGAGACTCATGTTGTATCTTCAGATAGAAGGAGGGAGCGACATTATCAATATCCGCCGCAGTATGTTCAACTACAGGGTTACCCGGCTCAGTATGTTCCGCCTCCATATATAGCTATTGTTGCACCATCTTTTAGTCAACAGGCTCCTCAAGCTCCTGCCTACCAGCCTATGCAGCAGGCTCCTGTTTATCCGCCTCCGGTTTACCAACAACCTCCGCCTAACTATCAGCAAGCGACCAATCCTCCCGCTAATCAACAATAGAGGAATCAGGCACCTCGCCAAAATGCTCCGACTAGGATACAATACAAGCCGTGTCCACCGATTCCAATGACGTTCACCGATTTGTTTCCTTACTTAGTGCAACGAGGTCTGGTTACTACCCGAGCGATGGGTCCGCCTCGTAATCCTTTGCCTACTAATTATAATGCCTCCGCTCATTGTTTATTTCATGAGGGGGCGCCCGAACATGATTTGGAAGATTGTTATGCTCTGAAAGATATTGTCAGAGAGCTGATGGAAAAGAAGATTTTGTCTTTCAATGATCCACAACCCAATGTCAAAAGCAACCCTCTGCCTAACCATGGGGTTGTTAGCTCTGTTGACATCTCGTCTGTTGAAAGGTCTTCTTCTTGATGTAGCTCAGATCAACATGGCTAGGGCAAGCAAGACGACTCATTCCAGTAAGGCTCCGTCAGAGGAAACCACTACTATTGTGTCGGTCTCGGATATAAATACTTCATAAACATTTAGAAGAATTTGTCTGACAGTTCATTTGTTTATTTATATGTATTTTTCTTTGATGAAGCATAATTAGCATGTACGAACTTGTTATTTTGAATAATTAATGCAATGCATGTTTGTCTTGAATAAATCCATTTGTTTCATTCCAAAAATTATTTTCCATAATCTATAATGCCAACTTTACCCGATCTCTTTGCTTTGATAGAGAATTGGGAGGAGGATGATGAACTAAAAACATCTCATGTCTTGTCGTATGCTTTCGATTGAAACCCGCTGATGATGTAAGACATTGTTTCAAACCCCAAAAACAATGGAGATATAAGGCAAATAATCCCTCTTTAACCCCTTCGAGCCTTGAAGTAGGAGTTTTATTCTTTTCCAAATTAAAACCCTCATTTTAACCTAGGGCAGGGTAGTTTTTCAGTTAAATCGATTGAGCGCTCAGACTCTCAAAAAGGAGGAGCGAACCTTCGAGAATCTATCCCTAACATCTTAGGAAGTTAGAAGTCTATGACTATCCCTCTAATACTAAACGAGCGGGGCAGTCACAAACCTTTCAAATGAGTCACACAACTTATTCAACAAAAATAAAAAAATGTAGCCCGCTAAGTCAAAACCTGTGAAGGAGACTTAGGCAAAACTGGGGCATCCCGCTGGACTCTAATGTCAAATCTCAAAGAAGTCGTCCAGGAAAAATTTAGGGAATAAAAACAAATAAATAAGGGATTACAAAAAAAAGAATCTCCAATAAAGAACAAAGTCGTGTTGATCGAACACCAAAATAGGTGAGTGACTGCCGTGTCCAAAGCCTTATTGAACTCTTGACCATATCAAAGCCGATTGAGATATGAGTGCTCGTATCCCGTTAACTGAATTAGGATTGGAGAACATCACGAAGAAAGGGTGGGTACAACACAAACTTTGAGCCTTTATCCTTTGTTTCTTAAACCGTGAACTAAGCCACGATACAACCTTTAAAAGACCTAATTGAAGTAAGGTTTCTTTTGAAAGCATACTTGACAAGATAATGTTTCCTGACTCCTACGAGCTATGCTCAATTTACCATTGGCATTATAAATTAAAATTCATATCCTGGCTAGTTATAGTGATATCTTTTTCAAATTAAAAACAAAAATTTTCAAGACAAATATATTGTTGCATTGATAGTTTCAGAATTAGCATTTCACGCATGTTGATTTTGCCTGATATCTTAGAAACTTACACATAGATGGTGACAAAAAAAGCTTGAAGATCCTGCTAAACAGGGGCAGACGGTTTCCAATTTTCTTCTCAATGCGAGCCCGACGTACTTAAGAGTTATTCTTGTAGACTCAGTCGTAACACGGTTGATCCGTGCCAGTTAAGTCGAGATCTGACAGATCTCTCCAAGAGTTTGAAAATAGTGGGGCAAATTGAACTCCACGTTCTCTATAAAATCCTCTCGAGATGACTCTCTCATATAGCAGGTACTCTGGGGCATATTGTTTTTCAAAACGGTGACTATCCCAAAGTCCATTAAGATCGAAACTAGCTTGTTTCACGACATTCTTCATGCACCCGATGGATCTTACTCCTGGTGATCTTTATTCCCCAGTAAATCTCATCAACCATTTCCTCGACACAGTCCCCAGAGATACTTTAAGCCGACACAATCCCCAGCGAGACTATAAGCTGACAACACTTTGGACCGATTCGGTAATCTCCAAGACAGCAGAGATCTTACCAGCATCTTCCCAGTGATAGTCCCCAACGAGACTCTAAGCTGCTCACACTTTTGGGATCCGTCCAATAAATCCCCAGTGACTCTCAATACTGCAGAGATATCCCCGACATCCTCCAAGTGATATACGTTCTGGAAGACCCATTCTTAGTGGAATTATCTGTTCCTCGGTGAAATTGCCTTACTTTCCCCAGGATTATTCCCTAGGAGATTGTCATATTCTCCCCAAGAAGTCAGGATATTGTCCCTAGGAATGTCTGTTGAATCCTCCCCAGTAGGTCTGACAGGGAAGTTTTGATATCTTTTCTCCCCAATTGGATGTACCTTGTCCCCAGAAAACCGAGGTGCTATTCCCAGGAAACTGCTACACTCTCTCCAGGAAACTACCTAGCTTCACGTCTTTCCCGTACAACGGATATTTATTTTATCCCCGGAAGTCTCTGATTCTAAGAGTTCTCTGGCTGATTATGATTCATGATAGCAATCCTTCACGTGAAGTTATAACATCGTATCCTCATGCAGAGGTCATGGATCCCCAATTGAAGTCATGATATCATACTCTCCAGTAAGGTCGTATCATATCCCCATGTGGAAGTCATGATATTTTCTCCCCAGGGAAGTTATAACTTTGAAGCCAGATTCGGTTCTACCATCAACTCTTCCTATCCCCTGATAGATGTACTGTTGTAGAGGTCGTAGGGTATTCCTGTCGAGATGTTTATTTCATCTCATGTTTCCTCCTTTCGTCTGTTTCTCAGCATATGCATGAGCCTAAGCATTGCATACTCATGGCATGACATTTTCATACATATTACCATACACATTAGCGTACACTTTGGCAAACGCATTAGCATTTCATGTTTGCTAGTTGTCGTTATCCTTTGTCGTTACCGCCGAGTAACTGGGTTTGTCCGTTCTCTCCAAGTAGATCGTTAGACCTAAGCATGAAATACCTACTTGTTTCCAGTTTCCCTATAGAGTTCAACCCTCGTGGATGATGGTTAATTTTGTTACCTTTCTGCGTTAGGATAAGGTAGTCCCCATTCGAGTTCGTTTCCTCAATGGAGTTTTGTTCGTCAGTTCTTTCTAGCCCAATTCTAGATCGAACTTCAGTCCCTTCGGTCACTGAACCTACCTGGACGTGCATTTATTTTGCACTATCTTTCAAGGAAAGCATTTACAATCCTTTGCAGATATGCGACAGTTCTCGCCTGAGAAGCTTATCACTACATTGCATAATAGACAAGTAACAGTTCCCAGCCAAGGAGCTTATCACCTACCTTACACTTTACATTACACTCTACAATCTATCTTCTCGTACAAGAAGCTCATCACAACTTTCTTTACAATTTACATTACCTGTTACCACCTCTACAAGCAGTTCTCACTCGAGAAGCTTATCATTGCCACTCTTGCAAATAAGCAGTATTTCGCGCCTGAGAAGCTTATCCTATCTTCGTTATGACTTGTAGCAAATGGCCATCTCCATCGAGCAGCTTGGTTCCCATTTTCCGTTTCATATTGAAGTGCGGGGAGGTTTGAACCGAATCATATTCAAGAAAGCACAAAATCTTGTAGTATGAAGAAGTTTGTTTTATCCTTTAGTAAAAGAAGGAGCTGAATCATGTTCAGGAGAGTACAAAATCTTGAAGCATGAGGAAGTTCATTTTATCCTTTAGTAAAAGAAGGAGCTGAATCATATTCAGGAAAGCACAAAATCTTGAAGTATGAAGAAGTTCGTTTTATCCTTTAGTAAAAGAAGGAGCTGGATCATGTTCAGGAGAGCACAAAATCTTGAAGCATGAGGAAATTCATTTTATCCTTTAGTAAAAGAAGGAGCTGAATCATATTCAGGAGAGCACAAAATCTTGAAGTATGAAGAAGTTCATTTTATCCTTTAGTAAAAGAAGGAGCTGAACCATGTCCAGGAGAGCATAAAATCTTGAAGCATGAGAAAGTTCATTTTATCCTTTAGCAAAAGAAGAAATCGAATCATGTTCAGGGAGCACAGACCTGAGACATGAAGAAGTTTATTTTATCAATCAATATTTCACCATATTATCACAGATAAGCAGCAGTCTCTTTATTTGAGAGCTTATCCAGTTTGGCATGTAAGTCCCTTCTGACGATAAGTGGCAGTTCTCTCTCGAGAAAGCTTATCAGGGTATTTCCCATTAAAGTCCATTTATTTTGGCATACAGCCGGTTTTACCCTGTATATTTTCTACGGATTCCTAAATTCTGTTTGATCCTGCCACGAGGGAGAGTTTCCAGAAGCTCGGATGTTATTCTTCGCTCAATGTTCCAGCATTCTGTTAATCGATCCTACCGTCGTGCAAATCCAGTTTTATTTTTACCTTAGAGTATCAGTCGGTCACGCCTGAACCTGTTGAACAATTACTCTTAGATATTCCCTAGTGGAGGTCGTCTCACCGGTGCCATCTCCATTAAGGATCCCTTTTTCTTTATATTTCGTTTCTAAAAGTGACAATTGGTCGTGCTCGCACCAGTTGATCATCATCTTTAGAATTCCCCGTGTCGCGCTGTTTCCCCCGTGCGTCGTATTCCCCAGCGTTGGTTCGTTCATCGCGTCTGTCCCATGTGTTGTCGTGTCGTCTGCATATTTGCATTTATCATTCAATCATACGCATCATATTAGATTCATGGCATTATCAGCATTATACCTTGTTTCGTTTTGTCCATAGCATTGCATATCACTGCATCTAAGGGCAAAATTTTCGGTTATCTAAATTTAAATCCCTTTCACCATGATTTCTCGAGCCTACGACACTCAAATCATCCGGTAAAGCTATTTAAATAGGGGCAACTGTAACACCCCAAATTTTTCCATAAGATTAGTCGAATAATCTCGCATTCTATTGCATTTTTTTATTTAACCAGTCACTAACAAGTTCGTGTAGTTGGTTGATTTTTGCAAGAAAATATCATGTGACACGTTTTTTGGTTCATGAAGGGTAAAACGGTCATTTGATTGCAGCCGACTGTCAATTTACAAAATTTGAGCTGTAGTCAGGAAGTCTGAGCCATTGGATTGTTGATGTGAGTCGGGTCCGAGGTGTAGTTGGAACTGTTCGATTGAGAAAGATTTGAGCTGTTCGAAAATAAATCAATTCAAGTTAGTGGATTGAAGTTAGCCGGAGAATACGATCATTTGAGTTTAATCAGACAATTGGATTTATCCAGATAAAGTTTCTCATTTGAATGGCCGGAAGATTTCATCGGAAGTTATGTCGGGAATGAGATTAATCGGTTAAATTGGAATAATTAGGAATTAAGAGAGAAAAAGGGTTTTTCATTTCAATTTGCATTTCCTATTTTAAATTAATTTCATCAATCATGTGTCATTTTTTTCATTCATCATATTTCATTTTTTAAATTAATTTTATTGCATTTTTAAAATCAATCATATATCATTTTTTTTAAAATTAATCCCATTTTAAATCAATCATTGTTTCATTGTTTAAAGAAAAATCAATTTCATTTCTATTTCATTTTTAATTTTAGTCTCATTTTATTTTTAAATAATTTCATTTCTTTCTATTTTTCATTTTAAATTAATTTCATTTTTCTTTAATATTATTTTCATTCTATACATTTTTATGCTAAGTTTTAGTTTTTATTATTATTTGCATATCAAAAAAATAAAAAAATAATAATAATGTTTTAAGAAAAAAATAAAGGATTTTTATTAGAAATAATAAGAATTCTTTACAAAAAATAATAAATAAATAAGTAAATAGAATTATTAATTTCAATTTTATTTTAATTTTATTTTAATTATTTAAAATTCTGTAATTATAACTAATATTAATTTTAGTTGGGCTTTAAAGTGGACATTAGGTTAGAGTTAACCGTAAGTTGTTACCTATATAAATATAAGTGATGGGAGAAAACTGGATGAACATTAGAAAATCAAGAACAGTTTTTAAATAAAACAGTTTTTTTTAATTAAAGCTTTTTCCAATTAAAACCATTTTTCATTAAGTTAAAACAAAAATTAAAAAATGACCTTTCTTTCACTAAAACAAAAATTAAAACCTTTTTCGTTGAATTTAAATCAAATTTTTTTCATTAAAATTTAAAACATTTTTTTCATTAAAATTTAAAACATTTATTTTCGATAAAATTAAAACATTTTTTTTCAATAAGATTAAAACATTTTTACAATAAAATTAAAACAAATTTCTTTAATGAAATTAAAACAAATTTTTAATAAACAATTGGAATAGCTTCTCCATTAAAACATTAAATTAATCCTCCTCTTTTCAATACAAATTCAAAAAATAAAGTTCTCGAGTTAGCCGTTTCCTTTTTGTCTGACGCCCATTAGTGTTCGTTTCAGCTTATCATTATTATTTTATTTGTTCGTTTTTGTTCCATGGATGTAATTTACGCGAGGCCATGGTCGCGGTTATTTTTCATTTTCGCATTTTTTGGGACTTGTAATTTACGCGTGTGATCATCACGACGCTTTCTTTACAGCTTTCTTTACTTTCAGCACTTTAATTTTGCCGTATAATAATTTGCCATGTTTGCATGTTTGACCGTATTTTCACACTATGAAGGAATTAGGTCTAAACCGTTTGACCGCCGAGTCAATAGTCCTTACCCTTTAACATTTTTCAAACCCTGATTAACCTAGGCGTCCCGCCGTGTACGAAAATACCCTTTACCCTAGCTTTAGGTCAAAGAGTCGTCGTACTCTGTTTTAGGGTTTCCCGTCGTGGAACACCTAATTTAACCCTAATTTTCAATCAACAATTCAACGTAGAAATATGAGTTTCAAAACTCCACGTAAGTGTTTCCTTAAGAAATGCTTACTCCCCATTGAAGCCTTGACCACAGTCAAGAAGTTTCTAACCTCCCTATCGAGGGGAACTACGATTACTCTGATTCCATTCCCTACATCGGATACATAGGCACAAGATGCGAGTCTTGCCGAGTAAACTTAGGATTAACCCTTAGGTCTTTTCAGGTCACTCTATCCCTTAGCTCAGCATATATTTCAAGCAGATAATAAAATAAAAAAAGCATACAATAAACAAAAGGTTCCTGTAGAGTACTACAGAAGTTTAGAATGCTAGTACCTTCCCTAAACTTAACCAACCCCTTACCTAGGTCTCTCCCCGCATTGTGTTTACGATGCAAAAATAGGTTTTCCCTCTTTTGACCTTTTCCTTCGGATAAATTAAAGAGCGGTTGTGAATCAAAAATTGTGATTCAAACTAATTAATAGTTTGATATCCTATTTCCACCGCAACAGATGCAAAGTCAAAACAATGTATCTTCATTGGCTATGGGAAAGATGATTTTTGCTACAAGTTGTATGATCCCATAGGGAAGAAGCTTATTCAAAGCTGCGATGTGGTGTTTATGGAAGAATAAACTATTAAAGACATTGATAAGGTAGAGAAGGCTACACCCAAGAAAGATATCAGTCTGTCTAATGTTGATCCAGTTCGGTTACCTAGCCATAATATGGATGCTATTGGTGGTGATGGTCAGAATGGTGAGCCATATGATTACGTTGATGATCAGCAACTTAGAGATGAGGTTAATATTCCAACTAATAATGGTGAAGGGGAGAGCGATTTGTCACCGGATGAGAATCTTGGTGAAACTCCA
>CAWUDS030002428.1:0-25974 GCA_963859935.3 Lathyrus sativus | reverse complement strand
CCCCCCCCCCCCCGTTTAGCAGCGCTTCTGAAAAGCGCTGCCTATTCCCCCCTTTAGCAACGTTTTTCAAAAGCGCTGCCTATTCTCCCCCCTTCCCCCCTATAGAAGCGCTTTTTTTGAGCGATCTCAATGTCCCCCTTTAGCAGCGCTTTTACTTAAAAGCACTGTCTATTCTTCACGTTTTAAAAAAAATCTTCTTTAAACAATAGATTGGGTTTCAATCAAAATTCAACTAGGAGAGCAAAAATGAAACAATAAAATCAATAGTAAGCTGCAGAGTTAGGTTGGATAATATAAAACTTACTATTAATTCCTCCAAATTCAAAGGCATTGAAGAGTCTACTGAGAATCCCAATTCTAACATTAGCTTTTCTAAGCGATTCACATTTGTCAAATAGAGATATCCAACCTAGTTCAATAGACATATGCGTTAGAGAAGAGGCTGAAAACAATTTTCAGATTATAAAGGAAATACAATACTTTGTTTTAGACCATTCCTATCAAACAATCTGATCTTCAATCACAAAAGGAAAGTATATTATATGAATATCTAGCAACACACTACTAAGCCAAAATTACAAAATAATGTTGTGCCGGCCAACCATTAGTATTTTGCAGTTGTCATCGCCACTTTAAAATTAAAGATATATAGAAAGAAAATTCCCAAGAATCAGGTGAGTGTTTTATAGAAGATTTATATTTATACCATTGGAGGAGAAACCAAAATTTGAAGGCACTTACTAATGTTTCTAGCGAAGATGCCCTACTATATACAGCTGAACCAGTCCATTTTTTTGTCTTAGTTGTGCTTGAAACAATGTTCTTTCCCCATTGAAGAACATCCCTGAAACAAAGTTCATCAGATGCTATAAGCCATCATAGAAATTAACAGATCTCCCGTGATCTACCAACTCTTATCATGTTGGGAGTATCGAATCCCCAACTGATATAGTTTCAAATAAAGCGAAAAATTTCCTGGAAACATTCAGATATGCACCAATACATTTTTGAACACTCCTGGTACAAAGTAACTTTGAAGAAGCCAAAACATCCTCAAAGGCCTAATGCACTTCAACATGCAAAAAGCATAAAATCATCTTCTTTAATGCTTAATCAATGATATTCATATTGATTTCATAGTTAAACGACTTACTATATTGCACTATCGTATTCCAACTATATTTGGATGTACTTTCTCTAATTAAATAGGTTTTGTTCTTACTTTGCATGATAATATTTCCAAAATTTCAAAGACCTCTTTTTGGATCAGAAATAAATCATGAGAACATTTAATTATGTACTAGGGTTTTTATTCAAATAATGTTACTCCTAACCAGCATTATAAGGTGATTTATACTCCTAACAGTTCTGCTTGCATCATTGTTGATAACTATCCCTTTTGAATGACATCCAAGTTTTAAAACCCACCAAATTTCTCACTTGAATATCATCTTGAAGAGAAAAATCAAGCATACTTTCAAAGGAAGCTATCCAGCAACTATTCAAATTCTATAATTTAATTACACATTATTGAAAATCACACGATATACAAGCAAAGACTCAACAATCATGATGTATAGTGGTAAACATTTCTAAAGCATAGAACTCCAAGATAGGACGCAGAACATTCCTTTAGTATAATTTTGATCCTCCAAATTTATAATTGGAGACAAGGATGCATTTAAAGTTTAAAATATAATTTTCAGTTAAAGAAAATACCATAAGCAGATAAGACAATTTTTTGTTTAAAATCTTCAAAAGATAAAACCCCATTAAATATAATAATAAAAATGAAAAACAAGTTCGTTTTGTGGGAGGGGGAATGATAAGACAAGACCCTGAAAGTAACAATTCTAACCTCTCTTGATCTGATAAGAAATTACTGTGTAGAAGCTTCTGAAGCAACGCATCCTGCAAACAAACAAAAAACGACAATACACAATGTTATTACATTGGAAACATGTTTTTGTTGTTAATAATTCATGATAAATAAAATCCAACAGGACATTACTGGATGGCTGAAGCCAAACTCACATTGTTTTGCTTCCTTGACCAAAGTTTTAGTTTAGAAACAGGGAAAAGAATAGAATCAGAAACTGATTAAAGGGACAGAAAAACAGTCAAACTGAAAACCAAGAGTATGTATAACATTCAGACAATGAAAAATCTTTCAATAAGTTCAAACTTAGGGAAAACTCGGACTCTAACTATATGATTTGATTGTGAAAATTCAGTATCAAAGTGAATTTCCCTAATGTCTTTGAAATTGAATGACTTCTTTTTTCACTATTAAAAGTGTAATTCCTGTTTCAATTTCATGACCATAATCCATGAATTTCCCTTGTTCCCACTTTGAAATTGAATGATATCTTTTTTTTGTTGCTATTAAAAGCGTAATTCATGTTTCATAACCATAATCCATGAATTTCCCTTGTTCCCATTTTGAAATTGAATGATGTCTTTTTTTCACTATTAAAAGCGTAATTCATGTTTCATAACCATAATCCATGATTTACTTGTAACAAAAAGATTAACAGTCCAATCATAATAAAATGATTCTTTCGAACAATCTAATAAAAAATCCCATGGACATAAAGCTTTATAGAGTATACTTAGGATGGAAAGCTCATGAATTGACTGGTAAGTAACATAGTTGAGAAGGGGATATCTATAACATCAAACAAACCAAGCAAGAGAAATAACTTCCTAAACCTCAATTAGGGTGACATGAGTTTAAAACGGATATAAAATTCTAAAATTGCACAACAAAATGCGTTAATATTAATATACAATGAATTACAACAGATATTGTCTGTGTCCGTCTCCGCTAGTAAATGTAAATAACATAAACAAAAAACAAAGTAGGGAAGGAAATATTCATACTTGAGCCTTGCAGCGAACCAGTGCCATCAACATTGTCATTTTAACATCAACAACAACACTAACATGCAACAACATCACTAACATGAAACAACATTATTTGTTTCCATCAAAAATTTTTTTAAAAAACTTGAAATACCTTAAAAATGGTGGAAATACGCTGACAGTGGAGGTGGAGGACGAAGATGACGGTCAAAATGGACGGACGGAGGCGGAGGACGAAGATGACGGTCAAAACGGACGGACGGAGGCGGAGAACGAAGATGACGGTCAAAACGGGCGGACGATGACAGAAAGAGGCGGTTGGACGAAAGCAATGGATGGAAGTTGTCGTCTGTGACTAAGGTTCTATGCGCGAGCGGGAAAGAAAGCAAAACCACGACTGTTCTGTTTTATGAAAAATTCTAGGATTTTTTAATTTTATGCTACTTAAACCTATAGCAGCGCTTTTTCATGGCCTTTAACAGCGCTTTATAAAAGCGCTCTTTAAGGTCTGCCTTAGGCAAGACCTATAGCAGCGCTTTTATAAAGCGCTTTCGTAAGTTACACCTATAGCAGCGCTTTCGTAGGTTACACCTATAGCAGCGCTTTCGTAGGGCCTACTTTTAGCAGCGCTTTCTATTGTTAACCATAACTGCCACCTTTAGCAGTGCTTTTCTAAAAGCGCTGTCTAAAGTCTGCTATTTTTTTCCTTTTTTTTCCTGACTCTTTAGCAGCGCTTTTGCAAAAAGCGCTGTCTTTTCTGCGCTGCCAAAAATCATTTCTGTAGTAGTGTATTTTTCCAATGTTTATAACAGGTAAAAGTGAAGCTAGAAGGCTAAACAAGTCCAAAAACAAATACCCCCATAGATTTTCTCGTGGGGGATATAGGAAACTTGAGAAAATTATGATTGATGAAAAAAGACAACAACTAGGTGATGGGGAATCCATGAGTCGTGATCAAGAACCATATCCACCATCACGACATGAGAAATGGAAGAGGGCTCAACAAAGACCAAATGGAGACTACACTTTAGATCCCTCAAGATTAGTAGCTGAGAAAATTGTAAGTAGGACTTATTGTGCAGAATTCATTGGTTAACTCATCCCGTGAAGGTTCCTTTGTTCCAGAACCATGACATGATATATTAGTAGAAGTAATTAGAACAAATGAGCATGGTGGGCGTATCCCTTGGGTTGGAGATGGCATCAGCCTGAGAGTGTTTTTTGGTACGTCTAGAAAAAGCAATGTAAAAGTGCAAAAATAAGCGTTGGAAGAGTTTGAGAGGAAGATAGATAGTCATAAGAAAGAATTTCAAGAGAAGTCAGAAGCGAAGCGAGAAACTTGTGGGAAAGAAATGGAAGAAATAAAAGAGTTATATGCGGTATGTGAGAATATTGTGATATCTGAAATGTATGATATATGTTGTGTTAATTTTGTTTTGTGTTCCTGTATTTTTTATGATGTAGAGAATCAGTGGTACCTTCCCACAATGCACAAACGACGATTGTGATACTGATGATCAATTTCCTGATAGAGATGTTGTACATGGTGCAAGCACAAAAGGCTGTTGTTCAGCTGCCCCCACTGGTAACGAGATCTAGAATGGGTTATTGGCTCCCCCTGAAGGATCATATGCCAAAATTTTATGTTTCCTTTTGCGCAACGAAGAAATGTTTACTCTTGAGCTAGAACATGATCCAGAGACACTGGGGTTAGAGGAATTCATGATTATTCCTAAATATATAATGGATATGATCGTTGGAAATCAATGGTTGGACATAGGGTTAATACAAATTTGGTGCACATAAGTTGATATCATTATGGCACATTCATTGTTTTGTATAAATCTAATTTTTCACGTGTTTTTTTGTACGTATTTTATTTAACCATTTAGGTACATTCACCCTGTTTATATGGAATTATATAAATCGGATACTTATGGATTGTTGGATCTAGTAAGAGTATGATTTACATGTAATTCTTCAAAAAGCATTGAAGAGTACCTAACATCACGGGTGGCACACGGAGGAAAGAATATTCCTCAATAAGTGAGTAATTTTAAAATTATGGTTTCTCTAATATAGTTTAGTTTTCATGTTTTACCAAATTCTAATTATATATGCTTGTATTGTTCATTCAGAGAATATTTTCAATTGGCTATCATATCTCTTCGGACGAATAAGGTAACTACATTGTGTTTGTTACACAAATCACTTGAACCTATGATGCAATAAATTATTACTATGTAGCTTTATGTTTATGAGATTTTATGTAATATTTTATGAACTTTGTAATTATCTTAGCGTGTAATATTTTTAAATCATTTTCAATATATAGGATTGTGAAGAGACACTATAGGATGAACAACTCTAGGAAAATGATCGCATTTTGTGAGCCCAAGGTAAGTTGATTAATTGTGACATTCACTTATACATATTCATGAAATGTGTGGTTATATATTCATGAAATATTTAAATTTGTAGACGAGGAGATAAGCAGAGGAATACGAGTATGGGTACTATGTAATGAAACATATGTTTAATGTCGTCTCTGTCAACATTGTTGATTTGTGGGATTAGTTATATACAATGTCATGAAATGTTTACGATAACATATTAATGTAAATTAATTTTCTATTATAATTAAAATCACATGATATTCAATTTTTTCACTTGTTTATGTAGACGTTTAATGACACAACACATTTCTATTCCGATGACTTAGAAGATGTTTGTAGACATTGGACGTTTATTTTCAATGCGTTAGTTGAAAAGAGAGGCGTGTTGTATAACTTCGTTTTTGATGGTTGTAAATATGCTTTTATGCTTAATTTGATACAAATGTATTTCTAATATATGAAAAAATAAACAGGTATATATGTATAAATAATTTGTATTGCTTAATTTTATCATATACAAGTAAAAAAATTACAGATATGTAATATATGGAAAAATAAAATAAAGTATTTAATCACTGTTATTTATAGCAACCGTTGTTATAGATAGAACACAAAATATTATAGACCATGCAATCACTGGGTTTCAAACCTATGACCTTTTACTTTATATTACAATGGTTGTATATTTTGATCGTTGTGATATATAGCATACTACCTAGTTTATCACAACGGTCTAACCTCACAACGGTTGGTCGGGTGTGGTTGTATCTTTTTTCCAACCGTTATAATAGTGTTTTCTATAGTAGTGTGTATTGTATTGGTTTTGAAATTGATCATCTACCTGTTCAACCATATTTTTCCCAAGATTTTTCAAGGGATTCTTGCACTTTTACTCTCTTAACCAAAGCTTGGGAGTCAGGTACACTTTCCTCAACCTGAGTGACATATACAAATTCATTGTCTAAGCTTCCATCAATGTCTAAAACTTTAACGTTTGGAGTCTCTTTAATGACAATCAAGCTGGTATGTTTCTCAAAAGGCTTAACCAAACCACTTGTTTCTCCTACATGTTTGCTACTATGTGCTTCATGTTGTTTTTCTTCAACAAATCATTAAAGATATCATATTGTCCACTCTTTTTTCCTTGCACTAGAACAAATACTTGTTTTGTTCCCTTTGTAACCTTTGATCTAGCTTTGCCAATGTTATTGTCCATTTGAATTTCCTTTATTTGACAATTACCATAGGAGTGCCCATTCAGGTGCAATAATGAAAACTCTTGGACTTTCTCATACTCAATTTCAACAAAGAAAGCAAAGCCAATACTCAACCAAGTCTAACTCCACTAGAACTATCACATAATGGCCAAAAGCTCAATCAAAAGAATGTGTTTTTGATGCAAAATCAATGCATATTGGCGTTCCAATACTACTAGCAATTTTGGAGATGATTTTAGGTCACCAATATTCGTGCGACAAGCCAATATATCCTTATCCAAACCTGAGTTGGGGTCTATTTAACAGTCGACGAAATAAAGTTCTTTGTCCAAAGGAACAACTTCAAAATCCATGGGTTTAGGTTCCAAGCACTGATATAACGAACGAGATGAACATTTTCCAAACAGAACAAGGAATTAAAAAAAAAAACCTTCCCCGAAGAAGTAATGTCAAGTTTACCTATGAATTTCTAAAGTTTAGATGACTTGTGGTGCAAGCTAACTGTAGTTAGTGGAGAAGAAACTTTGGACCAAACAATCCTAAATTATGTCTACAAACTTACACATCCAATTTGTATTTATCTTCTGGGATTAAAATATCAGATTTATCTTCCATCACACAAGGAATTAGAAGTTGATTTTGAAGAATATTACATACGTTATTAATCGCTTCAACGAAAGACTTTACCACTGTCACATGACTCAAAGCCTTAGTGGTGAATATCATTGTTAAGAAAGGGATCATTTCTAAGAACAAAATTTAAATGGATTCCATCGAAGCAAGAACGAGGTGAATGAACTTGAAGGAGAAATAGATAAATAATAAAAATGGACTCTCAAACTAACTTCAATACAAATTTGCTAGGTTTAATATAAATTAATAATAAAACACAATCAAATTTAATTATTTAATATCCTTAACAATTGAGAAAAGAGAAAAATATATTATTTCAAATCAGTCTCTTTTTAGAGCTACAAACATTGCCATTTAAAACTCGTCTATCAACCAATTAAATCCGAAATCAAGAATCCTAATTTATGATATATCCTACCCAATTTATATTCCAATTTGATAATCAAAATCCAATGAGAACCAAATAAATCCCTATGATCCATCTTCTACTCTGTTTTACCTATACAAAAAAATCTTATAATGTCATTCTTACCTAACCCTAATCCAACTATCTGATTCCGACCAACTAACTGGCACTTCAACCGTCACAAACTGCCGGAGCCGATTTGATGCCGAACAAGTAGCAAAATCCCATTGACCTGATTCTTGACATTCCGGGAAACTTGGAGTTGAATCACCAACACTTGAAACCCAATCACTAAAATCAAAGTGATTTCTTGGTGATGAGTCATCAACATTCTTCCTTTCTACTTGAATAAAAGGATGATTCAAAAGCATCTCAGCCGTCCATCTTTTTCTTGGATCTTTAATAAAACACTTCTCCACAAAATCTTTTCCTTCTTTTGATAAATCTTCGGGTATCATCGGTGATTCTTCTCCGGCACCAATTTTAAGCAACAACGACCACATACTCGAATCTTTCTCCACATTCCAAGCCGGTTTTCCAGTCACCATCTCCACCACCGCACATCCAAGTGCCCAAACATCCGCCGGCGACTCATGCTCCCCGCTGTTAACTGATTCCGGCGACATAAAAAGTGGAGTTCCCCTACATTCCAGCCTACTCCGTTCCTCCCCTGATCTTTTCGCAAGACCAAAATCAGCTATTTTGATTTCACCATCGTGGAATACTAGAATGTTTTGAAGCTTTACGTCGCAATGAACAAATCCATTGCTATGAATATGGTTAAGACCCTCCACAATTGACCTCGTGTAACGGCGAATATTTAGTTCTGGAATCCGGCCACCGTGGAACGTAACTTGATCGGCGAGAGTACCGGCAGAAGCGTACTCGAGAAACAGATTGTAATAGTCCCGACCATTCTCGAAGGTATATTCATCTCCGAAACAGCGAATGATTTGTTGACAAGAACCTAAAAGATCGAGAATTTGTCTCTCGTTTTTGAGGGAAAACGAGGTTGAAACCTCGGATGTTTTGACGGCTGTCGGAGAAGGAAATAGAGTGGACTTAGAAGTAACTTTATGAACCGTTGCAAAGCTTCCTCTACCAACTGATTCTCCTCGTACCCAATCCATCTTTGTCAAGAAGAAAACAAGTGTGCTCCAAGAATGAACAAGTCCTTTCTTTATATATGTAGTCGATATTTATAACCTAAGCATTACGTGTATGGAGAAATAAAATAAAAATATTATAAAAAAAAGAAATAAGGAATAAAAATAAAGCACGTGGATATTTGAGAGGAAAGAAGTGATTTAGTTTCCTATTTGGTGATAACAATATCGTATTCTACGCACCTCTTGGTAAGAGAGATAAATCTGGAGCGTGATCTTAGCAACATTCACTGCTTCTGTTTCAATGTCAATCTTATCAATTAACTCATTTGCTTGTTGCCAATATTTACTAACAAATTGCTATCTAATTCAATATCCTATATCATTAATTGGAATATACTTTATTTACGTAAAAAAAACTCAGTCAGTTTCAATCGCACGGTTTGAATTTATTCACCTAATTTAAATGATTCTTTTCACATGAAATTGAAACTATAATTTTTCACTCGGTTTCTATTTTGAGTTGTTTCCTAACCAGCACTTGACACCGTGAAGGCCCATGTGTTTCCAATGATTTCACATTTCACACTTCAAATTTGAATATTGTAATCAACACTTTCAAATAAAAAATATAATTAAAGGAAAAAGAGATAATGTCAACTAACACCGAGTCGTTTAATTTTACTGGTTGTTTATCCATTGACAAAATATTAGTCAATAAATAGTTAATGCTATAAAGATAAACTTTGGATATTGGATAACGAGTTAACCAACACAAAATATAATAAACCTGTTTTCTTTCTTATTGTACTTTCCAAATAAATTTGTAGTAAAATTTATATTCTTATAATATCAATAATATAAAGTATAAACCTTAGACAAGTGAGGAGTGTTTTTTATTTAATTTGATTCACTCTTTTTAATATAGTCATATCATCTACTAGTTTTTATTATGGGAAAACTAATATCTCAAAACCTTAGACAAGTGAGGAGTGTTTTTTATTTAATTTGATTCACTCTTTTTAATATAGTCATATCATCTACTAGTTTTTATTATGGGAAAACTAATATCTCAAAACCTTAGACAAGTGAGGAGTGTTTTTTATTTAATTTGATTCACTCTTTTTAATATAGTCATATCATCTACTAGTTTTTATTATGGGAAAACTAATATCTCAAAACCTTAGACTAGTTGAAAGTGGTTTTTTCTTTTAAAAATTTTAAAACAAATTATATTTTTAGTTTTGACACTTGACTTCCAGTTATTATTTCGTTTTTCTTGCTATAAACTCACTCAACTTATAAAAAAATTTAAAACGTTAAAATTATGAAGAATGAAAAAATATTGGTTATGTTTGAAAAGTAATAAACATTAATATTAATTTCAATAACAGCAGAATAAAAAACACAGTTTCAATTGCAGTTATAATAATAATAATAATAATAATAATAATAATAATAATAATAATAATAATAATAGTAGTAATAATAATAATAATAATAATAATAATAATAATAATAATAATAATAATAATAATAATAATAATAATAATAATAATAATCTATAAAAGGAGATACTACTTTTGGAGTAGTTTATTTTTTTTCTTCATATTTGCCTCTTATATATTATTTAAAATTCTTACAAAATCATTTATTTAATAACACTAAATAATAACTCTAGAAAAATAACTTTCCACCAATTTCAATCCAACTACCCTTTTTGCAAAATCAAGTTGAATTCATTATTACAATTAATAGATTAGGAAGTTATATTCCTCCATTATTGGTAACTTCTATATAGTTATTAATTATTTATCTTTCTCTCTTTCTTTGCCAATTCATTTTAATTATTTCTCTTTCTCTCTTACTTTGTCAAGTCTTAAGTAACTCCATTATTGCACTGAAAGGAATGATGCATTACTTTGTTATCTAGAGAATTCATTTTTTATCAGGTATGTTTTTTTAAATATAATTGAATGAATTTATTAAACATGTTAAGAACTGCTAATTTGTGTATTTTATGAAGAATTATATTATGAACTGGTAATTTCTGTTAAGACTTATACTATGAAGAATTATATCCGTGTATACTATGAAGATATTATTTTTTTGTTAATGGATAGATATTTAATGTCTAATAAAAGTGTTACGTAATAAACATTGATATTCACGGATAACAAAAGTGTATTTTATGTCTAATACATATAGAGTTAACTACAATAGAGATTTTATTGCACGAAATGTGACATTATTTCAGTGATTTACAAATATCTATGCATTTAATAAATATTAAGTAACTCCATTAAATAACACTTTTATTATTAAATAATAACATTAATGCATAGATATCAAAAGTGTATTAAGTTATTTAATGCATAGATATTAAGAAACTCCATATGTATTATTTGAAATAATTGATAATTTAAATTTTTATTGCATTAACTACAGTTAATTTGAAATAAACGTATAGACATCTATGCAATAATATCACATTTCGTGCAATAAAAAACCAATCTCTCCGATTTGTATAATAAACTTCCATTATTGCAATAGATGTGTATTTTACAAAATTGTATTACATTGCTTTTGTGGGTGCACTCCTTTCTTCATTTTCTGGCAATTTGAAATCTCATCACCAACACGGGCATTTCATCAAACACTTTGTAGGCTATGCTACATTAACTAATTTGATATTTATACCAAAATTGAAAATAAAAGTAACAAACCCAAGTTTTCAAAAATTAAAAGAAGATAGATTAAAACGAAAAACTGAGCTTTGGATTAAAATTACAAGTTTTGATTAAACAGAAAAAGAGTTTGTACACCTACAGGTAGCAAAATGTGAATTTCTAACATAGATATTCAATTTAGTTACTGAATTTTAAATCTTCTCGGAATCCAAGGGCGTATACAATTTTTTTACTCACAATAGGGGTAATGTAAACTTGTGAAAAATTTTGTGTATGAAAATTGTGTATTGATTTGGTTAATAGTTCATAATTGATTTTTTTTTTTAATTTAAATTTTTTATTTATATTTTCTTAACATTAGCACTTTTAGAATCAGAAATTAGCATTATACTATAAAGAAGTATATGTCTTATACTGTACATTATATGTAATTCAGTCTTTATTTATTATGTTGGGAAACACAAAAGATTATTTATTAAGATAATCTTATTCTAATAAGTAAAACTTTATTCCATCAATCAAGCCATTATAAAATTTGTTTATTATCTCTAATTTGAATTGTTGAGAATTAGAATATTATATGGTTGTAATATGTTGTATATATATACCATACAATTAAGACTTCTATGTCAAATATATTTAGAGGTTAAACAAATAGGGTAGAGTTTAAGTATATTTAAAGATTAATCAAATATGGTAGAGGTTAAGTATGTTTAGAGGTTAACCAAATAGGATAGAGATTATTACTTTTACAACTGTAGTATTAGACAACACAATTAAGATTATGATAAATTTGACAATTTTTTAAAATGGTTCCTTCAATTTTTACCTTTAATACTAATACATTCAAATAACCCATTGCTAAAGTATAATTATTGTACTAATTAATAAAAAGATAAAAATTTACTTTTGATCAATGAAAAAAGCTTCAATAATAATATCATGAGTTAACTAAAATATAAAATAATTTGGAGTATTATAAAAATATTATTATGAATCTACAAGGAATATAACACTATCTTTTCTCATGTTATTTTAATATATATTTTATCTATAACATAAATTACACTAATTTCATTTCTTATACCATTTTATATTTTAATGTTTAGTTAATATGCAATCTTTTCATATATTTGTCCAATATAATTTATGTTTCTTTTTATTGATTGCCCATTTCTTCTTCGATACTTTTTGGTGTAAACTTCTTTTTTCCAAAAAAAAATATATTTATTTTAAATCCCATCTATATTTACCAATATTTTCAACATAATTAGTGAAACTATGCTGCTTATAAATTGCATATGTGTTTGGCAATTACATTAACAAAATGGAAAATAATACCCGTCAGATATCAAGTCAATAACAAAGGGAAAGAAGGGACAAAAATGAAAGGAAGAGGAGACAAAATATGAACATCGAGCAAAGAGAAAATTATTTATCGATACGACGTGACAATTATAGGCGGAGAAAAGAGCAAGATAAACAAGCTCAAACATCTCGCACTATGAGCAGTCGGAGGAGAGTTCCATTTCAAAATTTTACAAATATGAGATTTCCAATATCACACTTTCAAGGAACTCATGACAATGAAGCCGAACCAAGTAGAATTACATATGTTAATGATGTTGCACTTGGTTGGTGATGATCAATATAGACATTATAATCGTACATTGTATAATATTGTTTATTTGTCATCTCTCAGTTTATGTATTTAAACCCACAGTTCATAATTGCACATCACCTAACCAACGTATCAACAATAGTCAATCTGCTACTGGTATACAGGATATTATTCTAAGTATGTGAGTAGTAATTTCAACACACACACACACACACACACACACACGCACACACACACACACACACGAGACATGACACAACGCTATGAAGATGGCATGACTATTGTTCTTCATGGCGGTAAACCATATATTTTTCTGATAATGACATGCAATCCTTCTTGGAGTGAGATAACATCAGAACTTTTGCCTTTTCAAACACCACAAGATCGTCCAGATTTGCTAACAAGAATATTTCGTTCGAAATTCGAGCAATTAAAGGATGATATTATTAATAAAAGAGTCTTAGGAAAGGTTAAAAGCTACATGTATGTCACTGAATTTCAAAAACGAGGATTGCCGCATGTGCATATGTTGTTGGTCTTAGAAAGTAACGACAAATTGCATGGCCCAAAAGAGTATGATAGTGTGGTAAGAGCAGAAATAAAGTTAGAATGTGAACCACAATTGCATGAAGCGGTTCTAAAACATATGATCCACGGACCTTGCGGAGTTATCAATTGGAAGCCCTCATGTATGAAAGACAGACATTGTAAAAAAAGATATCCAAAACAATTCTTGGATGAAACACGTCAAGGCACTGACTCATATCCTGAGTACAGGAGAAGGTTTGATGAACCTATATCGTTAAGTAGAGGTAGGTCTGTCGACAATAGATGGGTGGTTCCTTATAATCCTTGGTTTCTGTTAAAGTACGACTTCCACATCAATGTAGAGATTTGCAGTAACATTAAAAGTATCAAGTATCTATACAAATATGTGTATAAAGGCCCTGATCATGTGGCTATGGAGGTTCACAAAGGATCATACATGGATGAAGTTCAATAATAAGTTGATGCAAGATGGATTTGTGCTCTCGAGGCATTATGGAAAATATTTCGCTTCACTCTTTACCGATTATATCCTTATGTTGAAAGATTACAGATCCACTTGTCGAACCGCCATCAAGTATGTTTTTATGATAATCAACGAATTATGGATTTGTTAAATAATGAACGAAATTCTAAAACAATGCCCACACAATTATTTGCTTTAAATCTAAGAGATCCAGAAGCAATAAATTATCTGTATAGAAAGATTCCAGAGCATTATGTTGGAATAATAGGGACAAGGAATGGCGTCGCAGGTGGTCACTAAGAAAAGTTATCGGGAGAATCTATATGGTATCACCTTCGGAGGGAGAGATGTTTTACTTGCGAGTACTGTTATCTCATGTCAGAGGTCCAACCAGTTAGGAATATCTTCTTACAAATAATGGCACTCCTTTCAGTACATTTAAAAAATCAGCCGATGATAGAGGATTTCTAGAGACTGATCATAATATTCATGATTGTTTGGTTGAAGCAGCGAGTTTCCGAATGCCATATGCTTTAAGGAGGTTATTCATGACTATTCTCATATTTTGTGAACCTACTGATGTTAGAAGCCTTTGGAATGAGTTTTTTACACATATGACAGAGGATTATCAAACAACAAACAATGTTGTGGAATCGGTCTTGACTAATATGTTGTTGAAGGACTTGAATGAACTCTTAAACTTGCACGGTAAAAAGATTGAAGATTATGATCTACCATATTTTCCCCTTGATACAGTATAAGGAGATTAAATTCCAAGTGTCATACAGGAGGAGTTAGCGGTTGATATCCCCAATGAAGATATTGAATTTGTTACTAAGTTAAAAAATGACCAAGTGATTGCGTTCAAAACCATTATGAATGTAATTGATCAAAAACACAGTGGGGTATTTTTTGTTGATGGTCCAGGAGGAACAGGTAAAACATTCCTTTATAGAGCATTAATGGCAAGTTTAAGAAGTAGATGAGAAATTGTTTTGGCAACTGCATCATCTGGTATAGCTGCAACATTGTTACCCGATGGAAGAACTGCACACTCTCGATTTAAGATACCTATCGATATACAACTGAGTTCCATTTGTGGTATTCAAAAGCAAAACGATGTTGCAAATCTCATTAGGGTTTCTGCTGCAATAATTTGGGATGAAGCCCCAATGATAAACAAAAATTGTTTGGAAGCCTTAGATCGATCATTACACGACATTTGTAGCAACAATGCTTCATTTGGAGGAAAATTTATGATCATGGGGGGAGACTTTCGTCAAGTTCTTTCTATTCTAAGAAAAGGTACTAAGATACAAATAATTTCTGCGTGTATTGTTCAGTCTCATTTATGAGCTCATACCAAAATTTTGCGATTGGGTCAAAATATGCGATCATTGCATGATCAAGAGTTTGTAGAATTTCTTATGCGTATTGGTGATGGTGTTGAACCTACCAAACCAGATGATATGATTATTGACCAGTTTCTAGGAGAATAACATAATTTGTTATTGAAATTCCGGCAAGCACACGATGGATGTTATCACGGATGTTATGATATCCACTATAACATAGACTACTGCACATAATAATAAGTTGTAAATGGAAGGCAGTAAATAACACAAGTAATTGTTCACCCAGTTTAGTGTCAACCACACTTACATCTGGGGGCTACCAAGCCAATGAGGAAATTCACTATTAGTAAAATTAATTCAGAGTCAAACAATCCTAGTTTGCACTCTTCACTTAAGACCTACCCAATGACACTTCAACCTAGATACCACTAGACCAGAGTTTCCCACTCACTCCCCCTCAATAACCTCGGTGATATCAATACACAATTACACAATAAATATGAAGATACACTTCAAACACACCTTGATCTTGCTTCACAGCTTTGATCAAGTGACACACACTCTTGCTTAACAGCTTTGAGTGACACAATGAACACACCTGTTCATACACAATAACTACATCAATTCTACATCATACAATAACTTGGCACACAAGGAATCCTAAGACTCCTAGACACATGTGAAGAGAAAACCTCTTCACTCACAAATCACACTCTATGATCTCTCACTAGGAGCTGTATTCTCTGCGTGTCTGCCCATTAGGAATGATCCTTCTGCTATTTATAATAGCAGACCTGCTTTGGGCCTTGGTAGAGAATTTAGGTTTACCCAAGATAAACCTTTCTCCATGAAGCTGGGCACTTATCATTAGGTCAGAAGCCTTCTATGTTATCCTCATCAATGCCTATTATGTTGCCTAAAATAACTATGCTTCCTGGATTGTTTCCTGAAGTATAGCCTGAGCTAATAACAGAAAAACAAACTCTGCGCACCCTGATGTCATATGATCAATGTCATAACATTCAATCATGACATTCAGCTCACTTACTCTTAGCTTTCCCCTGCATAACACTCTTCATGTATGTCCTAACATCAGTTATGACATTTACTCATACATTAATGTTTTTCCATAAAATGAAGCCAATCAAAAGCATCTACAAACTCCCCTTTCGGCAAATTTTTGGCTAAAACACCCTGTTAACATATCAGAGTTTACAAGCAGTAGAAGTCTAACATAACATGCAGGAAATCTACTAGCTACACACTATCAGTTTTGTCTACACACTCATACTGTTAGCTCTCAGGATCAACCTGTTCAAACAAAACCTTCTGTTAGTTAGCACTACAGATGTCACACTTTGTTGAGTAACATATAAGAAGTTACTCCCCCTTAACTGATGCATATCACACCAGCTGTACAGAACCTGAAGACACCCTGCAGTCACACATATTCATTCAGCCTGCTCTGGATGTTATGACATTCAGGATGACATCCTGAAGCACACTTGCTGTGGAACACTTTGTGCTACTCCCCCTGAAGAGATGCACAACATTCTGCAATCATCCTGCAGATACACACAACACTAGCAGCTATAAAGCTACTAGGTTCCATCAAGGAACACACATAAATCTAACATACATTCCTATACTCATTAGGAACTCACACATCACTAACAACATCAGTTGTTATCACATAATTCAGCAGCAACACACACTTGCTCTAGCAGAACAAGCAAGTCTTCAACCTGTTCTTCAACTTGTTATTATCTAACAACACTCTCTCCCCCTTTTTAGCCACAAATTAAGATCAAGACTAAGATAATAGCATAGATCATGATTTGTAACATTACATATGTCTGGAGTCATTACACAGTAAAACTTCTCATTAAGAGCATCACAAATTCTTGCTGTCAAAAAAAAATCTAACCAAAAATATAATAAACCTATTTTCTTTCTTATTGTACTTTCCAAATAAATTTGTAGTAAAATTTATATTCTTATAATATCAATAATATATATAAACCTTAGACAAGTGAGGAGTGTTTTTTATTTAATTTGATTCACTCTTTTTAATATAGTCATATCATCTACTAGTTTTTATTATGGGAAAACTAATATCTCAAAACCTTAGACTAGTTGAGAGTGGTTTTTTCTTTTAAAATTTTTAAAACAAAATATATTTTTAGTTTTGACACTTGACTTCCAGTTATTAGTTGAATTTTCGTTTTTCTTGCTATAAACTCACTCAACTTATAAAAAAATTTAAAACGTTAAAATTATGAAGAATGAAAAAATATTGGTTATGTTTGAAAAGTAATAAACATTAATATTAATTTCAATAACAGCAGAATAAAAAAAACAGTTTCAATTGCAGTTATAATAATAATATTAATAATAATAATAATAATAATAATAATAATAATAATAATAATAATAATAATAATAATAATAATAATAATAATAATAATAATAATCTATAAAAGGAGATACTATCTTTTGGAGTAGTTTATTTTTTTCTTCATATTTGCCTCTTATATATTATTTAAAATTCTTACAAAATCATTTATTTAATAGCACTAAATAATAACTCTAGAAAAATAACTTCCCACCAATTTCAATCCAACCACCCTTTTTGCAAAATCAAGTTCAATTCATTATTACAATTAATAGATTAGGAAGTTATATTCCTCCATTATTGGTAACTTCTATATAGTTATTAATTATTTATTTTTCTCTCTTTCTTTGCCAATCCATTTTAATTATTTCTCTTTCTCTCTTACTTTGTCAAGTATTAAGTAACCCCATTATTGCATTGAAAGGAATGGTGCATTACTTCATTATCTAGAGAATTCATTTTTTATCGGGTATGTTTTTTTAAATATAATTGAATGAATTTATTAAACATGTTAAAAACAGCAAATTTGTGTATTTTATGAATAATTATACTATGAACTACTAATTTCTGTTAAGACTTATACTATGAAGAATTATATCCGTGTATACTATGAAGATATTATTTTTTGTTAATGCATAGATATTTAATGTCTAATAAAAGTGTTACGTAATAGACATTGATATTCACTGACAACAAAAGTGTATTTTATGTCTAATACATATAGAGTTAACTACAATAGAGATTTTATGGCACGAAATGTGATATTATTTCAGTGATTTACAAATATCTATGCATTTAATAGATATTAAGTAACTCCATTAAAAAACACTTTTATTATTAAATAATAACATTAATGCATAGATATCAAAAGTGTATTAAGTTATTTAATGCATAGATATTAAGTAACTCCATATGTATTATTTGAAATAATTGATAATTTAAATTTTTATTGCATTAACTGCAGTTAATTTGAAATAAATGTATAGACATCTATGCAATAATATCACATTTCGTGCAATAAAAAATCAATCTCTCTGATTTGTATAATAAACTTCCATTATTGCAATAGATGTGTATTTTACAAAAGTGTATTACATTGCTTTTGTGGGTGCACTCCTTTCTTCATTATATTTATACCAAAATTGAAAACAAAAGTAACAAACTCAAGTTTTCAAAAATTAAAAGAAGATAGATTAAAACGAAAAACTGAGATTTGGATTAAAATTACAAGTTTTGATTAAACAGAAAACGAGTTTGTACACCTACAGGTAGCAAAATGTGAATTTCTAACAGAGATATTCAATTTAGTTACTGAATTTTAAATCTTCTCGGAATCCAAGAGCGTATACACTTTTTTTTACTCACAATAGGGGTAATGTAAACTTGTGAAAAATTTTGTGTATAAAATTGTGTATTGATTTGGTTAGCAGTTGATAATTGATTTTTTTTTCAATTTAAATTTTTTATTTATATTTTATTAATATTGGCACTTTTAGAATCACAAATTAGCATTATACTATAAAAAAATTATATGTCTTATCCTGTAAATTATATGTAATTCATTCTTTGTTTATTATGTTGGGAAACACAAAAGATTATTTATTAAGATAGTCTTATTCTAATAAGTAGAACTTTACTCCATCAATCAAACCATTATAAAATTTGTTTATTATCTATAATTTAAATTATTGAGAATTAGAATTTTATATGGTTGTAATAGGTTGTATATATACTGATCTGACCTGATCAGAAGGGGATCACTAGCTGGCCACGCGTTGTTGGACTGTTACCTGTTCACCGGTGATGAGGAGGAGAAGGGGGTGTACCTGCAAGACACTCCGATACTAAAGTAAGGAATTGGGCAGAGTGAGAGCAAATACAGAAATGGGGTAAGAAGTGAATTATCTGACCCTCTTGGGGAAGAGGGTATTTATAGAGAGACCCCAGCGCTGGGCCAACGGTCACTTGCGTTGGGCTGGATGGCCATGCCCAACCCAAGTGACTGTTAGGGCTTACGTGGCGTAGTGAAGACCAGGACGTGGTCTTCGCCATAGTCCAACTGTCCCGTGGTCTCCGGAAAGTGGGTTTGACCTGCTCTTTCGGAGGTGGGCAGTTGGGGGATGACGTGTCCCCGCGGAGGGGAGCTCGCGAGGTTTCCCGGAGGTGTGTCGTTCTCCCCGCGGAGAGGAGCACACGAGGGTGTGGGAGAGACACGTTGTCCTGCTTGACGGCATGCCCTGCCCGTCGAGGGGAGAGCGCAGAGGGCGTCTTGAGGCACGGCGTCCTGCTCGGCGGGAGCATGCCCTGCCCGTCGAGGGGGTCGCGTGTCCGGCCAGCCTACTTAAATCATATTGGGCCTTGGTTGTGCATCATTGGGCTGGGCCGCGAGGTGAGGTCGGGCCCAGACCAGAACAGGAGCCCCCCAAGTCGAAGCTCTTCGGCGGGAGAACGAGGACTTGAAGTCGTTGCTTCGTGGAAGGAGATAGCGAGGTGTGAGGCCTCGTCGGCTCGTGTTCGGCGAAGTGCGCGTGCGCGAGGGTCTCTTCATGTCGTCGGGTGCTCGGGGCAAAGGCATTTAAAATTACGCGACTGTCAGCTTACCGCCACGTGTCACGCACCGAGTGGGCGTGAGGGCGGCTACCCTAGGGCACTCAAAGGCCTATTGTCGCTTTGAGTTCCGTGTCGGGTTATAAATATGGGGATCCCCGTGCACTTTTTACTTTTCACCTTGCTTTTTCACCTATGAAGCTCTGTAGTTCTTCCCCGTCCGCCGTTGCCGAGAATCGCCGCCGCGCCGTCAGTTTTGCATCTCATGCCTCGTCGTTTATAAAGTGAGTTTTCTTCCTCTTTTCTTTTATTTTCGTCGTTTATTTTGGGTCTGTGGTCGGTTCGGAGTGCAGGTCAGGGCCGTCGGGGAGGCCGAACTCTCTATCAGCGAACCAATCCTCGGGGCGACTGACACATAGGGCGACCTGGAGTCCGTTATCGCCGTCCGAAAAGGGGAGCTCTTCGACTTTCTTGGCCTCAGGAGCTTCTTGCCTCGGGGTTTCTCCCCCCCGGGTGTATCTCTTCAGGTGGCCGTCTTTAATCAGGATTTTGATCGCGTCCTTGAGATGGATGCAGTCTTCCGTCATGTGCCCGTGGCTCCTGTGGAAACGACAGTACTTCGATTTGTCCACATTGGGCTTAGGGGGCATCGGCCTAGGAAAGAGGACACCTCCCTGGATAAATTCGGTCTTGGCGCATTCGGCCAGGATGCGTTCGCGGGAAGCGACTAGGGCCGTATACTCCGTGAATCTGCCGGCGGGGCCGCACTGGTCGCGTTGTTCGCGGGGGCGATCTTCCCGTCGGCGATCACCTCCGTGCCGGTGGCTCGAAGCTCCGTCGTCTCAGTGCCCGCGGGGGGTCTCCCTGTCTCGCGTGTATCGGGCGGAGTTGGCTGCTTGAGTTTCCTCGAACCGGATATAGTGCGCGGCTCTGTCGAGGAAGTCCTGCAGAGATGCTGGTCGGTGTATCCCCACGGCCTCGTAGAACTTAGAATCGCGGCGCAGGCCCTGCTCCATTAAGTAACACTTCATCTCGTCTGATGTTGTTACATGTATTACTTCCCGTGTGAACCTCTCGATGTATTTCCAGAGAGGCTCGTCGGGAGCTTGGATTATAGCGCCAAGCGCGACTTCCGTCTTCAGATGGCGCCGGCATGCTGTGAAGTGTTTCGAGAACAGGTCTTTCAGGACCCTCCACGATGTAACCGATTCTGGCTCAAGACTCTTGTACCGCGTCATGGCACCCTTCCTCAGGGTTGTCGGGAATAGTCTGCATTTGATAGCCCCTCGAACATTTCGGTAGTCGAGCATGGCCTTGATGTCTTCCAGGTGATCGTTTGGGTCGGAGGTGCCGTCGTATGTCGAGAGCGTCGGGGGCTTTTCCATCTCGTGGGGAATGGGGACGACCATGATTTCGCGGGACAGAGGAGTCCTGTAGTCATCTTCGTCGCTGAGAGTGGGTGACCGAGGGGGAGACGATCCATTTGGCAGGGGCACCTGGTTTCGGGTCCTCGGCCTCCTGACTAGGGGTTCGATGCGGGGAAGCCCGGTCGGGGGCCTTGCTCTGGGTTGTCGTCTTTGACGAACTTGTCTCGTCGGGGACCTTGTCCGCTTCCGCACTGCTTCGGGATGGGGCCTCTCCAGCCGCGGTCGTCGATTTATGGGTTGAGACGATGGACTCCTCGAGTTTCCGTTCTGGTCTTCCCGCGGGGGGGACCTCAGCGGGACCTCGCGTTCTAGCGCTCCAATCCGTGTGTTCTGCTGGAATAACAGCTGGTTTGTCTGGTTGATGGCTGCGAAAAGGGAGGCAACAATTGGGTCAGCTCCGGCCGGGACAGGGACAGGCTGGAACGCTGCTGGGCTTCGGGGTCGGAGGGCCGCCTGGTGCACGAGTTCTGCGGACGATGGGGACGCATTCTGGTTATCCCTCTTGTCGGTCTCTGCTGGGCGGGACGTCTCCGTTTGCTTGCCACCGTTTGCAGCGGGGGTGAGGACGAAATCGTGAACGGTATCCTCGCGGTGTGGGCTAGCCATGATCGTGGAGTGTTGGTGAAACTTTGGTTCGCTTGCTCGGAGGAACGGGGAAGTTTCAAGTTCCCACAGACGGCGCCACTGATCTGACCTGATCAGAAGGGGATCACTAGCTGGCCACGCGATGTTGGACTGTTACCTATTCACCGGTGATGAGGAGGAGAAGGGGGTGTACCTGCAAGACACTCTGATGCCAAAGTAAGGAATTGGGCAGAGTGAGAGCAAATACAGAAATGGGGTAAGAAGTGAATTACCTGACCCTCTTGGGGAAGAGGGTATTTATAGAGAGACCCCAGCGCTGGGCCAACGGTCACTTGTGTTGGGCTGGATGGTTAGGCCCAACCCAGATGACTGCCAGGGCTTACGTGGCGTAGTGAAGACCAGGACGTGGTCTTCGCCCTAGTCCAACTGTCCCGTGGTCTTCGGAAAGTGGGTTTGACCTGCTCTTTCGGAGGTGGGCAGTTGGGAGATGACGTGTCCCCGCGGAGGGGGGCACGTGGAGGACATGCGCTTGACACGTTGCTCTCCCTGCGGAGGGGAGCTCGCGAGGTTGTCCGGAGGTGTGTCGTTCTCGCCGCGAAGGGGAGCACACGAGGGTGTGGGAGAGACATGTTGTCCTGCTCGACGGCAAGCCCTGCCCGTCGAGGGGAGAGTGCAGAGGACATCTTGAGGCACGCCGTCCTACTCGGCAGGAGCATGCCCTGCCCATCGAGGGGGCCGCGTTTTCGACCAGCCTACTTAAATCATATTGGGCCTTAGTTGTGCATCATTGGGCTGGGCCGCGAGGTGAGGTCGGGTCTAGACCAGAACAATACAATTAATACTTCTATGTCAAATATATTTAGAGGTTAACCAAATAGGGTAGAGTTTAAATATATTTAGAGATTAATCAAATAGGGTAGAGGTTAAGTATATTTAGAGATTAACCAAATAGGATAGAGATTATTATTTCTACAAATGCGATATTAGACAACACAATTAAGACTATAATATATCTGACAATTTTTTAAAATAGTTCCTTCAATTTTTACTTTTAATACTAATACATTTAAATAAACTATTGCTAAAGCATAATTATTGTACTAATTAATAAAAAGATGAAAATTTACTTTTGATCAATGAAAAAAGCTTCAATGATAATATTATGAGTTAACTAAAATATAAAATAATTTGGAGTAATATAAAAATATTATTATGAACCTAAAAGGAATATAACACTATCTTTTCTCATTTTATTTTAATATATCTTTTATCTATTGCGGTTAGAATATGATATCAAATTATTAATTAATTTGAATCGCATATTTAGTTCACAACCGCTCTTTGATTTATTCGAAGGAAAATGTCAAAAGAGGAAAACCTAATTTTGCATCGTAAAGACAATGCGGGGAGAGATCTAGGTAAGGGGTTGGTTAAGCTTAGGGAAGGTACTAGCACCCTAAACTTATGTAGTACTCTACAGGAACCTTTTGTTTATTGTATGCTTTTTTTTATTTTATTATCTGGTTGAAATATATTGCTAAGGGATAGAGTGACCTAAAAGACCTAAGGGTTAGTCCTAACTTTACTCGGCAAGACATCGCATCTTGTGCCTACATATCCTGACGGGAATGGAATCAGAGTAATTGTAGTTCCCCTCGAAAGGGAGGTTAGAAACTTCTTGACTGTGGTCAAGGTTTCAATGGGGAATAAACGTATCTTAAGGACACGCTTACGTGGAGTCTTAAAACTCCTATTTCTACGTTGAATTTGTTAAATGAAATTAGGGTTAAATTAGAGTTGACTAAATGTTCCACGGCGGGAAACCCTAAAATAGAGTACGGCGACCCTTTGACCTAAAGCTAGGGTAAAGGGCATTTTCGTCCACGGCGGGACACCTAGACTATTAGGGTTTGGAAATGGTCAAAGGTTAGGGTTATTGACTCGGCGATCAAACGGCTAGACCTAATTCCTTCGGAGATGAACATAACGATAAATCATGCAAAACATGGCAAACTATTATATGGTGGAAATTAAAGTGCGGAAAGTAAAGAAAGCGGAAAAAGCGTCGTGATGATCACTCGCGTAAATTACAAATCCCCAAAAAATGCGAAATAAAAAATAAACCGCGACCATGGCCTCGCGTAAATTACATACATGGAAAATGCAAGAATAATAATGAAATAAGAGCGACGATTGCCTCGCGTAAATTACAACTATAAATTGGAGTGCAAAAAATAAAGGATCAATAAACTATACAACTGAGAAAAAAAATGTTAGGAACGTCATAAATTAGAAATCTAAATGTTTTTTTTAATTACAATTTATTAAAAACTAAATTAACTATAAATCATAAAAAATTATTACTAACTATAAATTATAAAAAAAGGAAATACTAACTATAAGCTATTAAAATGTTTTTAATTATTAGTCATAAGAAAAAATATAATTTCAAGTTATTAAAAAAATAAACTAATTATAAGTTATAAAAAATGGTTTTTAATTATAAGTTTTATATAGATATATATATAGATTTTTAAAAAGATTTGTAGTAACTTTAACTAAATAATGGTTTTAATTTACAAACTTAGATTTAAATTTGAAAAAAAAGTTTTAGTTTTAAGAAAAGATTTTAATTTTGGAAGAAAAAAAAAACTTTAAAAGAGGTTTTAACTTTAATAAAAAAGTTTTAAATCTTGTTCAAAAAAAAGCTTTAATGTTGAATAAAAGGTCTTAATGTTAGCTTTATGTTTCTTTTGTTGTATTTCTTTTTTTTTTAAATGGTTTAATTAAAAATAATGCATTAACCTCTAAAAAAAATTTTTGGTTCAAGAGGAGTTTTAATTAAGAAAATTCATTTTAATATTAACTAAATCTAAAAAGTTAGAAAAAGCTTATAGTAACGGCAATGGATTCTTGAGATGAGATTTGAAGCAGTTCCGGAAGGAGGACAATGATGAGAGCTTGAGCTTCTCTGAGTCGCGATGATGATGATTAACGAAGGAAGCTCCGTCTTCTTCTTCGAAGAACCGTCCCTTTTTTCTCCTTCTGGGTTCGTGGGTTCCTCCTTTCTTCTGATAAGTTGTGAGAACGGCCGCCGTTTTTTCTTTTGTCTCCTTCTCCTCTTTTTCTCAAATGCAACTCATGTTTATATACGTAACAAATTAGGGTTAACTCTAACCTAATGCCCACTTTAAAGCCCAACTTAAAGAATTAGTCAAAACTAACTAAAATTTGAACAAATTAAAACAAACTTAAAACCCTATTTATTCATTCGAAATAAAGTGGCACTAGAAACTATGTAAAGGTAGGAAAAATTTGGGGTGCAACAGATGCCCCTATTTAAATAGCTTCACCGGATAATTTGAGCAGCGGAGACTCAAGAAATCGCGGTGAAAGGGATTTAAATACAGATAACCGAAAATTTGGCCCCTAGATGCAGTGATATGCAATGATATGGACAAAATAACACGAACTATAATGCTGACAATGCCATGAATCTAATATGATGCGTATGATGGAATGATGAATGCAATGATGCATACGACACGACGTCATAGGGGACAGACGCGACGAGTAACTACACTGGGGAATACGACGCACTGGTGGAATAGCGCGACAACTGTCACTTTAGAACGAACAGTAACACAGGATCCACACGGCGGTAGGATCCGGTAAACGACAAGTGCTGGAATTTCCAGGTCATTCCTTTAAGCGAAGAG
>CAWUDS030002427.1:25000-35136 GCA_963859935.3 Lathyrus sativus | reverse complement strand
GCAAAGAATAGATGTACATATTTCTTTCTTAAGTCTTGGAATCAAGGCCATTTTTTACTAGGAAATAAGTCGTATATCTATAAGGATAGTGACCTATCGCCGAAGGATCTTTACCTGAAAAGCGGTTAGCCACTTTTTTCAAAGAGTTGGTTTATGTCGGGGGCAATGTTCTTCGAGATGAAGTCTCAAAGAAACTCTTGAAACCTGCCTATTGATGCCAATTATTGTTTCCTACAATGTAGTTGATGTTTCAATAATTATTTTATGCAGATTCAATGAAGAACGGGGAAATAACTCACCGTATGAAGAGGGGATTTCGAGCTGCTCTAGAGATCCCTGGTCCTTCAATCGCTCCAATGTCATTCAAAATTCATGCTCCATCTAGATTAATGAGGAATCTGCACCGCCCTCTAGGTCGAATTTTCAAGGGGGAAACACCTTGGGGCATCCCTTGATGTTGAGATTCTTGGAAATTCCCGAAGTGCATCATGTATATTGGGTACTTTGGCTTTTGTCTTCTTGGATCGGCCGAGACCTCACACTCTCAAAGGTCATTGGGCGTCTACTTGGGAAGAGAATTTCTCTTACCTTGCCATTCTGACTGTCGAATAAATTGAGGAAGAGTTTTCAATCTTGGGATATTACAGCTACTCAACTTTTTCCATTTTGGCCATTGTTGGATTGTTTGTTGGGATGTTCTTTTGGCATATCAAGGTCATAAGAAGAGACGCCTATTGGAGGAGAATGTCTTAAACCTGGCACTACAACATGATATTTACTTGCAAGAAGTAAAAAAAGGATTTCGTTTATCATACTAGAATTGGTGACGCCTTGGATGTTTTAAATCTCCTCAACTTGTTAGTTAATTAGGTAAAACTATTAGCAAGCGAAATAACAAAGAAAGATAAAGCTCTACAATGGAGAAACTCATTATATTAACTTAAAATAAAGATACCGGAATTACTTGATTAAGGTGTATAAGTTATAGATCATAGCTTTATTACTCTAGGATTTGATTTAACTTACGAGGTTTACACTCTAAGTTTATTTGACGTCTCTAGGGCCATGCCCGACCAAGGGTCAGTACCCCTAGCTACCAATAAGGTTAGGGTCAATTATTATCATTTTAGTGGTTTTACCACTTTCTTTGTGTGTGTATTTTGCATCATGTTCTTAACATTTTAGATTATACCCTAGACTCGTCATTACCTTTAAAAGTCATAAAGAAAAGAGATGTTTTAGAAGGATGTTCTTTTTAATTAAAATGAAGATTTTGTAGTACATTAAAGTGACTAATTTAATTATACAAGGAATTAGTAAAGTAATGAAATTGTAAATATAAATTGGTGGATCTACCACTGTATATTCGCCCCGTTTTATGTAGCTTGTTGAGTCAGACACTCTTATTTATCCGGCTGGCATGAGTTGTTCTACCCCTGAAGGACTAAACATTCATGTTCCATAATTTTCTAGTAAGTGAGGCTACATTGATCACAATGGCTTTTCATTTTCGCTCCTTTTGATATTTTTGCAATGCATGGTAGATACTCTTGGCCTCTTATAGGCCAGCATTAATTATGATTGGTTCATCATGAAGATTGTGAAATTTCAACTTAAAGTGAAATGGGGATGTTACACATCTAGTGTCGTCGTGAAAGGTCTTATAAGTATGCAATTGTATACGTCTTTTCATGGAACCCCAAGGAATTGCGAGTACATAGCTTCCACATCTTTCCTTTCCCATTTAAAAATCATCAACTTAATGTTCCCCCACGGATGGGTCGTCGTGTTGTTGAATATCTACAAATCTGATCCTTCATATGACCATAAGTTTTCTTTCTTTAGGAATATCTTCTCAAAAAACTCAGAGCACATAATGTCACACGAGCTACCACCAGAATTTAGTATTTGGGACATGTCAAAGTGCTCAATAGTGGAAGTTATGACCAGCGGAAAGATATCATTTGGGATTACCCCTAATTTTTTATTATCTTGAAAACCAATTATTAGTCTATCCAGGATCTTGTCCAAGGTGCTTCCACTTTTTTTTATTGACGACCATTAACTGTGCGACCTTCCTTTTCATTGTCCTCTTGGAAAAAGCATTTTCCTAGGGAGAACCTTCTGTAATGGCCGCATTGGTGCTTCCCCTTATGCATTTCCTCTTCTTTATTGCTCACCTTTTTGTCGTTGGTCGCGACGTTAAATTTTTTAGCTTGAGACTTACTATTCAGAGACTCTTCTCGATCCCTCTTGCCACCTTTTGTCTATTTAGATATTATGCCTCTCTTTATCAGACATTCAATTGCATCCCTTAGTTGGATGCAATCGTTGGTAATGTGGTTCTGGCTCTTGTGGAAGTAATAGTACTTCATAATGTCTGTATGAGAGGATTCTCTAATTGAAAAATGGTTTTTTTTTATCTCGACCTTCCAAAATTTGGTGTAAACACATTCTTGGTAGATCTTCTACCAAGAAATATTGAGAGGAGTATACTTGTCATACCGGTCTCAGGTCCCGTGGTCAGATTCCTCCCTTCGTAGGTTGGGCATCATTTCTACAAAGAACACCAGTTTGATAACCCCTTTGAAGCTGATCAGATATAACCACAAAATAGTCACTGTAGGTGACTTGTCTGTATACTTTGGATATTGTTTTCCATTTCCTTTGATCAATTTTCAATTTATATAGGTTGCCTTCTTGGAAGATGGTCCTTGAGAAATTTAATATTCATTAATGGTCTTCAAAGTTAATGTCCTCCTGTTGTGTATTGTGGGATCACATGACGTCGCGTCTTTAAATGCTATTTAAGACATATCTAATTATGGTTTCTTTCCCATCATAAGACGGGACATAGTTAGTTTGTTTTATCTGAGATATATGTATTGTCTCACCGAATTTTGGTATGTACACAACCCTGTAAGCGTTAGGCTAAAAGGGGTGAAGTGCTTAAGGCTGCCACGTATTTATCACCGAAATTCAGGATGCACACCCCCACAATTGTGAGGCCTAAGGGGAAAATCTCTTTAAGGTTTCCACGTATTAACCTCCAAAATGCGGGATGTACACAACCCCCAAAGTGCAAGGCCCCAAGGGGAGAAGTGCTTTAAGGTTGCCACATATTAGTCGCAGAAATTCAGGATGTATACAACCCCCTAAATGTGAGGCTCAAAGGGGGCGAAAGGCTTAAGACCATTTATTAATTACCGTTGAGATCCAGGATATCAATCATCTTGTTGCGCTCACATTACCATAATCAGGGAGCTCAAACGATTGTGTAATGATTACATTTTATGGGAACTTTAACAGCTTAGTTAAGGTCATGATTGTTAGCCTAATGATTGACTCATGCGTCTTCCGAATGAGGCTTTTAGTTTGTTGTGACTTGGGTATATATAAACATCGTAATGGGTTGCCATAAGATCTTTCTCTGAATTTTTCCAAAAGAAATCTTGCTTCTCTTTTTTTTTATTCTTTAATTAAATGTCAATGTTTGATGTCATATCCTTCGCCAACTTCAGGTAATGTGAACATTTTTCTTTTTTTCTTTTCCGTCCTTAATTTTTTTATTTATATGCTTTTCCATGGTTATAGTGGCAATGATTCAATGTCTTCTTCCTCAAGTTCCGCTGACATTATAACGGAGCTTCCCGCTGACTCTTTTAGTTATTTTTTGTTAAAACGTACTTACATTAAATCAAGAAAATATTATATTTTTGCATAAAATCAAGAAAATATAGTTATTTTTGGTCAAAACTTATTTATATTAAAAAAGTTTCATGTTATGTTTTGATTCCCTTTTAATATTGTAATTAACAATTTAACCTAGTTTTTAAGTATAAATAGACACCAAGAATATACACATAAGGGAAACCACAATACCAATACACCAATATACACAATTTTCCTATAGAAATCCCTGGCATATAATGCCTTTATTTTTCCTTTAGGTAGCAACAAAAAAACCTATTTTTACATAACAAAACGTTATTTCAAATTAGTAAAAAAAAAGAAGTAAAATTCTCTTCCCTTATCTCATCACGTGTGTCTTTACAGTAAACAAAATCAGTTTCTTCCTACTCATTCAAACCATTATTTCCTTCATTAACTCTTCATCAAAATTCAAAAAATTAACATCAACCATTCATTTTTCATCATCCCTACCATAACAACATTGTCACAATCCCCGACCTTCATAAACTAAAACTCTTCAAAACACAAATCACATAGACCTTCATACTACCTCCTGTTGGGGTTGGTTGCAAATATACATGTTGAAGAAGTCCCAGACTTAGTTTTGTGAATGAAGAGATAATCCAAAGCTATATATATGATACAAGTTCTTTGAAGTCCCACGTCGCTTAGTTTTGTAAACGAAGGGGGAGTTCAAGACTATATATAGGATTCAAGTTCTTCATTTCAAGATGCACCAATCAAAAGCACTTTAAGCTTATGTTTGACTTTCTTTGTTCTCTTATACTCTTGTTTTAGAGTGTTATGAGTGTTCGCCGTAAAATTTGGAGAACAACCGCTGGTCTAACAAATCCTAAAGACTCGTTTTAACTTGCAGGATCGACCATACTAAATCATAGGACATAGCTAATCTGAGTTGAAAATCAAATGAAATCTAAAAGAGAAGGATAAATACTTCGACAGTATTGAAAATAATAAAAAGGTTTTGGCAATAAAACTAGTAGAAAATGAAAGCAATTTGGGGCGAAGAAGATAGCAATTTGAAGCAAAAGATAAAGACCAGGAAATATAACTTGCATAAAAGCAGTAAGCTAAAGGAAGATTCTTATGAAAGAAAAGAAGAACTTTAATTCATTACAAAAAAATATGGTGTTTCGACACGTACATTCTCAGTTATAACTCTTTTCTCACTTTGACTTGGATACTTTGAGTAATTTTCTGAGTGACTTGTATAAAAATGAACACACCGAAAATCCTAAAATGAGCCACTATTTATAACCAGTCGAAATAATCGCTCCTAATGACTCAATGGACTAGATTCAAACAAATGTCATTCTGCATGCTTTAGTTACTTGAAACAGTGCCATGTGCCTCCTTCTATTGGCAGAAAATAACTGCATTTCCCTCAAGAATTCAAATTTAAACTTCAAAGGTTCTTGTCTGTCGAATGGTCCGTCTTCTGGTCGAAATCCTCGCAGCATAATCATAGTCGAAAACATTGTCTTAACTCAAAACCCTAAAGTTTCCACCTGGGCGTCAAAATTCAAGGCTAACAAATTGCCCTCCAAAAATGTCAATTTCGACCTCTGGAGAAAATGGCATTTTTTGATACTCCGCTTCGACGCCTCTCATGACCTTCACATGTCTTTGAAGTCACATCCTCACTGTTCCCTATACTTAATGACATCATTAGCATTTATTATAACAGCTTCAACATGTCTCCCTCACGCATGCTACTAGCTGTGATCATGCTCCTAAGTTCTAGGAAATCATGGCCTAAGAAAAGGTGAGTTTTAGACTTAATTGTTCACATTCCCTCAAACATTTTCCAGTGCAACACGTGTCCTACTACAACCATGTTAATCGCCAACTAGTCTTTTCCCATTCCCACGTTCTTTTACCTTCCCCTATAAGTGGCACCATCTACTCAGAATCATTTTTTACGCTTTCCAGTATTTCCCTTACTATTCTCTCACAAAGAAACCCAGATTTTCTTTTCTTCTTCCACAACCTTCACTTTAAAAATGTCTTCTTCTACCATGACCAAAGATCACAAAAAAGCTCACAAGAAGGATTTGGAAAGAACCTCTCAGCTTCCACCTTTTGAAGTGCTGGCTGGGCCGAAAGTGATGGGAAACCAACAGTTCGCACCTGAACCATTGGAGGAGGAGAAACACATAATCTACGCTTCTCAGGTACTAATTCCTTTCACCATTGTTGGGAAAAGGCATGCCCTCTGTGGGCCTCTGCCTTCTGTAGATTCTCATTCTGAAACCATTAGAGACTTCTTCCCATCTTACCGTAGGTCAAAACCCATAGGCCAAGCTGTTGCACCCCAAAATTTGACCAACCAATTATCGCATTTGGCTTATGTTCTAACTCATTTTGCATTCTGCATTTACATACCGCATACAGTGCATTTTTTCAGTCAGATTGACTTTATCGGGATTACAGTCTCTTCTCGCGTTTCAGGCATTTCATACCAGTTCGAATACGAGGATTTGATTTGGGAATTGGTGTTCTTCCCGGTGTTTTCAGCCCTCGCTGTTGTTTTTGAGGATATTTCGGTGTCCGGTTTTGCCGTTTATTTCGCTGTATTCGCGCATCTTTTTTTTAATCGATTTAATTGGCTTTATTGCATTTTTTAGTTTTTTCATTAATTTCTAGAATTTTAAATAGATATTAAATAGATTTTTAATAGATTTAATTGTTTTTCTAGAATTTTTAAATAGAGTTAAATAGATTTTAAATCATTTTTCTAGGTTTAGTTTCTTTTTAGGTATTAATTGAATTTGTTAGAATTTTATAGATTTAATTCATTTTACAGGTTTAATCCATTTTTTATACTAATTCATTTTTTTAAGAATATAATAGGTTTAAATAGGTCTAATAGATTTTTTCCTATTTTTTAATAGGTTTAGAATTAATAGATATTAATTAGATGCTCATTAGGTTTTTTTCAATTTTAATTAGGTTGATTGGCAATTAGTTAGGTCCAATTTATTAATCATTTTCGTTTAACTATTAATCAGTTTTAATCTAGTTTTAATCATCTTTAATTAGCAGTCTTTGTTTAGTCCATTAATTGGCAGTTTAAGTCTTAATTTTCATTTCAGAATTAATTCAGGTCCATTAGCATTTAATTGCAGTCTTTGAGTCAAAATCTGGTGGGCCAGGTGTTGGAGGCCCAATCCATTGCATGGACACTTGGCACTATAAGAGGCTAGCCACACGTTTTCTCTCTGCACACGCCAACACACACACTCCACTGGCCACCTCATTTTCCCATTGACACATCACTCTTCACTGCCACGCCACCTCACCACACGTGTCTCACTCCCATCCACGCGTCCACTCCTTCTCCCATGCAGGACTCCACCTGTCCCCCACTCACTTCCTCACCGGCCGGCATGCAAGCGTCGGAGGTCTTCGCCGGAGGCTCGCCGGTAACTCCATAATTGCCACCGCAACCGTCACCGGAACTCGTAACCGTCGCCGGAATAGTAATCCAACCACCGTGTTCATCCTCACGTTCATCATCCTCTTCACGATTCTCCAGAAATCCGCCGTATTCATTCATCATGTTCATTCAACTTCGCCGGAATCTTCATCAAGAAACCTCCAGAATCCTGAACCTTTATCCATCAGTTCTTCAATAGATTCATCAAGAAACCTCCAGATCTTCATCCTGTTCATCAGTTCATCAACGATCTTCATAGACCTTCCAAGAAATTCCCAGAATCACAATTAACCTTCATCATCTTCATCGTTTTTTCCAGATTCATTCATCAGTGATCATCGTCCTCAAAGTATTTCCAGAAACTCCCCCAGATTCCTCATGAACTGCATCGGTCCTCATCTTCCTCTTGTTCGAGTTTTTTCCCCAGAAATCACAATAGATCCTCAAGGTCTTCATCTTGTTCTTCGTCCACGATCTTCGTCACGATTCACCATAGAGATCTTCAAGGATCTTCCTCTGTGTTCATCCATTCATTGCCATTTCCAGACAACTTCAAGATCGTCACCACATCACGAACGCCATCATTGGTCTTCGCATGTAAATCTCCAGATCTTTACAAGCCTCACTAATTTCAGACGAAGAAAAGTTTGAGAGAGAGGGTTTAGGGTTTTGATCGGAGAAGGGAAAGGTGATTTTTGAAGGAGTGGAAGAGGGAGTACTGGTTGGTGGTGGTTTTGTTTTGATCGGAGAAGAGAGAGGTTGAGAGTGAGGTGACGGCGGCAGAAGAGTGGGAGAGAGGAAAGTTAGGGTTTCTGAGTGGGGAATATGGGAGTGAGGAAGACGAAAAGGGGTCCTGAGTGGGTCATTGGGCTTTTGGCCCATTCATTTTTTTATCCACACCTCCGTTTCTGCTTACACTCCCCTGATCTCGTTTGGGCTTCATAAGCCCCTGGCCCATTTGGTCAAATACTGATCTCATCCCCATATTCCTCATGGCACCCCCCTGCTGGAGTTTTTGCTGGTTGTTGGGCTGGACCCAACGAATTTCAAGCCACACTCAGTAGCGCACCCCCCTGTTTTTTGCTTATTTTTCTGGATTAGTGTATTGTGGGCTGGGCCCTGTTTTTTCTGCATTTACACCCCAGTTTTCAGGCTGTACCCCCCTCCCTTTTAGTTTTTAATTTCTCTTGTATTGGACATGTACTTGTAATAGAGAGTAGTTTTATTTTTCTATTTTCTTTTAGGATTAGAGTTTTATTTTTCTAGAATATTATTACCTTTCTAATATAGATTTTATATTTTTAGAATTTATATTCCTTTTTCTTTTAGGAAATTATAGGATATTATAGAGATTTTAGTATAGAATTTTTCATTCTATTTTCTTTATAGCAAATTATAGAATATTGTGCATAGGATTTTATTCTATTTTTTGTATGCATTTCCTTATATTTTCTTTAGAATATTTTCTAGTAGAAATTAATTGCCGTATTTTTAGGAGTAGCATATTATTTCCATTTGTGATTGGATTTCTCTCCTATTTTCTTTTCTCTTCCGATTTTATCTCTGATTTTATTGTTGGCTGGCCGTGTGACATGATTCAATTGGAGAATGATTTTCGATATTATTTCTCTATCTTATCTTTGACACAGATATCAATACGCTACCTCTTAGATTTTGATTTATCGTATAAGTCGAACCATGACGGTCTAAGCGTTACATTGGTTCTGATTCGAGCGTCCTTATCAAGGATCCAGTGAGGAGAAGATTGGAATGGAGCTTGCGCACATGTCAAGAGTCAACGGAGCCGCTTCGTTCATTATCATCTTTCTTATTCAAGTTTTCGCGCAACCGTCGAGTGTTGTGAGTCGTATCGTTAGATACGTGGGAAATGACAATCGAGCGGTCTCCCCTCGATCATTTAGGGTGTTTAGTATATGTCCCTTGGGTAATATACGACGCACTCACTTCTACGTATTAGGTTCTTGCGTGTGTGTCCTGAGTTCCTTCCCGTTTAGGCGTGTTAGGCCTGCTTCCTCTTTGTTCTCTCCCCCGCGTGATCGAAACCCTTTCTTCTCGCGTTCAGGCGATTGAGACCCCTTCTCTTGCCCCTGTGCAATCGAGACTTGTTTTCCGTAGCGTCGAACTACGTTTGCTCTGATCTCTCGTACCAGACGAGAGTACGTAGGCATATGATTGCGATGATCCTAGCGAGCTCCCTTCTCCCTTTCCCCTGCTTTGCTGTAGTTGACTGAACTACAACTGCTCTAATTTCTCATATCAAACGAGAATATGTAGGCATAGGATGCGATATCCTAGCGAGCACACTAACAACTAATTTCTCTGTCCTCTCGCTGCCGTGCGATCGAGACTTTCCCGCTAACGGCTGATGTTCCCTTTCTCCTGCCCTAGCGCAGTCGAGACCAGACCGTTGTTCTAGAACCCGTAGGTCCCCGTACCTTCGAACCAATGACATACTACGTCTGTTTTATCGCAAACATGTAACGCCTAAGTCTCCGTCGAGCGAGCAGTATACACCTAAACTGCTAGAATGCGTACGCTAGTATCGTCAATCCTTTCTCTCACCTCCGTGTGATCGAGAACACCCCGTCTACCCGTAGTTAGCCCGAACTATGTTAGCTCTGATCTTTCACGCCGTGTAAAAGTACGTAGGCACGAGATGCAATATCTCGGCGAGCAACTTTCCCCCGTAGTTTCCCGAACTACGTTAACTCTGACTTTCCCATTGCACGAGGGAATATGTAGGCATAGAGCGCGATGCTCTATCGAGTCAGTTTCTTTCCGTTTAGCTTTAGCAGCCGTAGATAGATTGTTTTTCACCCGTAGACAAACCAGCAAGCGTGGATCCCATCGAGTACGATGGACGTGAGGGGTGCTAATACCTTCCCCTTGCGTAACCGACTCCCGAACCCAGACAATGGTTGCGATGACCTTGTCTTATACCTTTTCGTCAGGTTTTTTCCAA
>CAWUDS030002427.1:0-22500 GCA_963859935.3 Lathyrus sativus | reverse complement strand
GGCGAAAAGGAAAGAGAGCGTCGAAGAAAAGACTGAGGAACATGCCTCAATGTCCAAGGTAACAATCTCAAATTTGCTTGTTTGTGTTTTTTTAGTTTATAGTTCTCTGATATCTTAGTTTTCTCTCTTTTTAGAGTTCCAAAAAACCAAAGGCCAAAAGAGCCTCTAGTTAGGTGATTATCGACTCCGACGAAGATAATGACTCCCCTCTTGATGATCAACCTTTAAAAAGGAAGAGGAAGCAGACACATATTACTGAATCTTTCGCACAAACGACCACTCCAACCGCTCCTGACTCGACTCAGATAACCCGTGTCTAACCAATTCCTGAACAACTAATCCCAGAGATTGTGCCTTCTCTAGTGGGCGGTAATTCAAGCCCTGATAGTGAAGACCCTAAGTTAATTATCCTAACTCATTTATTTTTCTATCATTCTTCTCAACATGTTCCCCTTTTAAAACTCCTTTCGTTTCAAGCTGTTGTCACCACTCAAGCAGGCCCTACAATCCAACCCAGTTCTCATACTTCAAGCAGAGATCTTAGCTATCATCCTGGTGCCGCATCTGGGACATCTGCTAAAGGTTTAAATGATATGAAACAACCTCAGAAGCCCCCCAAAAAGGCAAGCTTCACATTGAACCTTGTGGTAGTTCCTCCACAGGCAGGGGCTGCTAACCAACCAATCATTGTACTGTCGGAGGACACCCTAATTCCAGATGTGGACTTAGAAGAGGGTAGCAAAGAGATGTCTCCTCGTTACTCACCGGGTGAGGCAAATGACTCTGATGACCAAACCAGTGATGAAGAGGAAACTGGAGACGAAGATGCTGATGATGACAACAAAGAAACAACAAGAAAGGAAGAAGAGAAGAAGGAAAAGAAAAGGAAGGAAGCAGATGAAGAGAAAGAGAAGGAAGTCGAAAGAAAAAGAGAGGAATATCAACTCACTAAGAAGGTAGTTGAAGATCCTGCTAAACAAAAAACTTCCTCCCAGGCTTCCATGACCACCTCGACAAGTTCAGCTCATACCAACCTTTCTCATGAATAACTTCAGTCGATGAAAACGTCTAATCCTCAGAAGCACCTCAAAACAAAGCTCAGTGTCAAATACAGCTTTTATGATTCCAGCATGAGTGGTTCGATATCATCAGGAGGAACTCCTGCCGTCGATGATGTACTCCATGAGATCAAATCCAGGATATTCTTCGTTGATTTGTTCGAGCTTTTAGAGAAGGACACTTCAGGGACCTTTGGTTTGAAGAAGCTCTTAAAGCAGGTCGATATTGTGATCGCTTCGCCAGAAGTATCTGATGTTATCCTGGAGTTGCTGACAATGGTCAACTTAGTGGCTGCTGACTTGAATCGACTCAGAGAGCATTCTGACAAATTTGCCAAGGCAACCACTGATCAAAATGCTGCATGGGAAGCTGTCTCTGCTTCATCTAACCAAGTCTCCCAACTTGAGTAGCAAAAGGAACAAACCCAAAAGGCTCTGGAAAAACATGATCAGAACATTGCTGAATGGGAAAGACAGATTCTTATTCTTCAAAGTAAAATTACTGAGCTAAGAAGAGCAAGGCACAACTCCAAGGTGGTGTTGACAACAAGATAGATCAAGAAGCAAAGGCAGGAATCCAACATTTTGAAAAAGCTCAGAAGCTTGACAAGGAGATCGAAACTATTGCCAATAGAAAAAGATTGTGTAAGTGTCGATTGGCCCACCAGAAGAAGAAGTATGGGAAACAAAAAGCTTCACTTCCTTTCTGAATTTTTATCATGTAATTTTTATTTAATAATCTGGGCCCTTCGTGAAATTTTACTTTGTACTGAACACATCCATCTTGGCTTTTATAACCATTTTAGCTTTTATTGTATTGCTCTTTATATTTATTCTACAATTTTTATCTCTTGAAGCATAGGTTTGTATTTTTTCAAATACTTTCCATTAACTTTCAAGATCCTCTTATCTCCATCTACCTCTTCGATTTCGTATTCCCCATTAGAAAAGACCTGTATAATTTGAAATGACCTTCCCACTTAGGGGACCATTTGCCTAAGGCTCTATCTTTCCGATCCATGGGCAAAATGACTTTCCAAACTAAATCTTCCAATAAAAAGACTTTAGCTTTAACTCTTTTGTTATAAGACTTTTCACTTTCTTCTTTTGTCTTTTTAACTGTTCTAAAGCCCTGAGCCTCTCTTCATCTAAGTCAACTAATTCATCTAACATCATGTTCCAATAAGAATCTGATGGAATCTCAAGATGTCTTTGGATTCTTGTCGACTGTAGATAGATTTCTACTGGTAGAACTGCATCATGGCCAAAGGTTAGTCGAAATGGCGTTGTATTAGTCGCTTCTTTGGGGGACGTTCGACACGCCCAAAGCACTTCGTCTAGCATCTTGTTCCAGTTTCTAGGTTTTCCCCCCACATGTTTCTTGATTAAACTAATCACCACTTTATTTGTCGCTTTGACTTAACCATTAGCCTGAGCGTATTAAGGTGTTGAGGTTAATAATCTAAAACCCATTTCTTTGGAAAACTCCTGCATCTTTTGATTCGTGAGCACTGATCCTTGATCTATGGTTATAGTCTGTGGGATTCCAAATCTATATGTGATATGCTTTTTAATGAACTCTATCACATCCTCTTGGTATACATTCGGTAAAGGTATAACTTCGATCCATTTAGTGAAATAGTTTATGCCCACCAAAATATACCTCTGACTCTTTGATGATGCCGGTCAAATTTCACCAATTAAATCTAAGGCTCAACCTCTAAAAGGCCATGGTTTAACAATCGAATGCAACTCGCTCGCAGGGACATGATGTATGTCTGTGTGCATTTGGCATTCCTAGAAACCCTTCGTAGACTCAATACAATCTTTCAACATAGTGGGCCAGTACATACCTTGTCGAAACAAAAGCCACTTCATTTTCTGGTCCATATGGTGTGCACCACATGTCCCACTATGGATTATTGAAAGAGCTAAATATGCCTCTGACTCACTAAGGCATTTTAACAAAACTTCCTCTAAGGTCTTTTTAAATAATTCGTTTGCTAAAAGAACGTAATTCAGAGCGCGATACCTGATCTTCTGTTCTGTTGATGATGTTGGGTTCTGCTAGTACTCTACTATTGGTTTCCTCCAATCTCCATTCATCAAAGCGTCGATAGAAAAAATCTCGAAGCTTTCTTTATCAGCGTATCCTAGCTTTGTAGTCTCTAAATCTGAAGGAGCCAACTTTGTTGACACCACTCTTCCTCTGACTTCGATTGCATCTTCCAATTTCTCTTTCAAAATTTTGTACCCTGATGCAACCTAGGCCAAATCATTGGCCACCTGATTTTCCAGACGAGGGATATGCCAAATACTTACCATACCGAACCTTTTTAACATTCGATTGGCTATTATGAAATACATGATAAGATTCTCCTTTACACACTTGTACTCCTTTGTTAACTGCTTCACTACTAATTCTGAATCTCCCATTATTTCGACTCGAGTTGCCCCCACTTCCAACAAAATTTCTAGTCCGACTATCAAGGTCTTGTATTCAGCCTCATTGTTGGAACAAAGGGACTTCGACCTTATACTTGAACTTTGTTGGAATTTTGTTAGGAGAAATAATCAAAACTCCTACACCAGTTCCTTCTCTATGACTTGAACCGTCAAAATAAAGTTTCCAAGGCTCCAATTCGAGATAATTCAAGGCATTCTCTTTTATTGAGTGGTCGACTATAAAGTCTGCTACCACTTGTCCTTTAACTGCCTTTAGATGCATATAAGTCAATGAAAATTTAGTTAATGCTAATGTCCATTTTCCAATTCGACTATGTAATGTTGGTTTAGATAGCATGTGCTTTATAACGTCGCAATGAGATGAAACAAAAACATCAACTAGCTTTATATAATGCTTCAGTTTTGTACAAGAGTAGTATAAGCATAGACATAATTTCTCAACCATGCTATACCTAGTTTCTGCATCATTTAAAACCCTACTAAGGTAATAGACGACCCTTTCGACGCCATTATCATCCGCTTGAGCTAACATGCTCCCTAAGGTTTTGTTTGACGCTGCTATGTACAATCTCATACTCCTATTTCTATAAGGCGGCGACAAAATCGGAGGATGACTTAAGTAACCTTTGATTTTATCGAAGGCATCTTGTTGAGGTTGCCCTCAAATGAATCCCTCCTTGCTGAGTCGGAGCAATAGTGAGAAAGCTTGCGTTTTTCCGCTGAGGTTCGAGATGAATCTTCTTAGGAAGTTTATCTTGCCCAACAGTGACTGCAATTCCTTCTTTGTTGATGGCGCTTTTGCTTCGATTATGGCCTTGGTCTTGTTAAGATTTATTTTGATTCCCTTTTTGTGGACCACAAAGCCTAGAAAATCTCCTGCCTTGCTGGACGAATGAACTTACATCGAATAAGTCGTTCGACCTCTTTTTTGATCCTCGACAGAATTGCTGGTGCAAACCTTCTTAGATTCTGCTTTATAGGCTTCTTCCCAGGCTTGATTGGTAATTTCAATTCAACCAGATCCCTGTTCAAACCAGTCATTTCATCATAGTCCCACGCAAAGCAATCTCGAAACTCTCTTAGAAGTTGGACCATTTCGACCTTGAGTTCTGGGCTAATATTAGCACTTATATAGGTTGGCCATCTCGTGGCCTCTTCTCCCAAGTCAATTTCTTCGAGCGGGTCTTGCGCTAGCATCTTCACATTTTCTGCTAACGGGTCCTTCTCGAATCCCAAAGGCTCATCATCATAGATGGCATCGAGCCTCTGGTCTTACAATTCTTCCTGAACCTTATCAGGAGGTTCTGGGTCAAAATCCTTTCCAGGATTTTCTTTGTAAGATTTTTTGTTGGCCTCGAAGGCCATTTCCTTATTACCTCTGGCTTCGAAAGCCAAATTTTTAATCTCAGCCTCCAAGGCCGCTTGTTCTTTCTTTTCGGCTATATAAGCCGAAATCTTTTGCAGTACTTCGAATTCAGTCATTGCCACTGAATTCGCTTCCCCAGCCAGTGGGTTCGATTCCTGAGGTACCAAAGTAGGGCAAATTTCCTGCCCCTACAATCTCCCTATCCCACCTGAAGCCATGGACAAGATGCAAATACAATGAGCAATAAGCGTCATCGTTTTGGGTGAAATTGAAACCTGCCGGAGTACATGGCACTATATTCTCTACTATGCCATCGGGATGTCAGATACTTATCCTTTGATGCATCGAAAATGGGACGACTCCAACACCGTGGATCCATTCTCTTCACAACAGCAAATTGTAATTTACTTTGGTCTCAGCAACCATGAAAACAGTTTGCCTTGACACAGTTACCACAGTAAGGTCAACTTGGATTCCCCCCATGGTAGTCCCCATTTTACCTTCATAGTTTGACAAGACCATGTTGTGAGGCTTGGTATCAACGTCTGACTTCCCAATCCTTTCTAACATATAGTGTGGCATTAAATTCACAGTGCTCGACAATCCACTAAGACCTTATTCACTGCCACATTCTCAACTTTCACTGTGATAAACAAAGACTTTAAATGGCTTCACATTGCCTCATCGGGCCTCTCGAAGAAATCATTCTGCTCTTCGACACACCCATTATTCATGATGTAGTAACAAAATGGCTTGTGGGCATCCATTTCCATTTCAGTATATGCGTCCAAGTTTTCGACTCCGTAATCCTGTCAAATTCACGGGGCAGAACTGATACGATATTTACCAAGATGTTGAGTGATGCCTATGATCCTGAGTCAAAGCTATCGGTAAGCATCTCATCTTCCTCGACTTCTCTGTCGGTTTTTGTTCTTTCTCTTTATTTTTAGGGATGAACATTTTAGCAGCCGTCGACACCTTGTCAGCAACCTTTAAACCGTCCTTTCTTTTTTTTTTGTCGAGGATAAGTTTGTGCTAGACTCCCCCTTGTTTATATCCTCTCTCTGGGCCTTTCGCCTCCTTTGCTTTCTCCTCCACTGGGAGCGAGTCATAGGGTTCTTTCCTTTATAGTTCTCAGACACATAGGCCATTTCGTTGGCCTATGGGAATTCTTTTTTGTAAGCTATAGAGGAGCCTCTTTCGACATCAAAGTGTTTCCACCTTTGTTGTCCTTGTTGTTTAGCCTTGACGGGCCTAGTCCAGGCCCCTTTCACAGCTCCAGCGATAGGTTTAAAGTTAGAATAATTTACCCCGGGGCCTCTTTGTTTGTTGCCGTCGACCTTGGAGAATCCTTTCCTGGTGTCGTTGCCCCTTCATGGGTCGAAACTTCTCTCCCCTTGGGAGGCATTGTTCTCATGGTTGCACTTAGCCCTCTCAATACTTTGTGCAGCTTTCTTGCCGAATACTGCACTACACCTAGGGCGAAGCATAACTTATGAACTTTTCCTCTGACACCTATGAATAAAATCTAGCAGGTTTTCATCCCCTTTCAGAAAAGCCAACTTGTGGTGTTCCTCATCAACCTCCATTGGAGACTCTTGGGAGATTTCCACCAGATTCACCCCCATGTTGACATCCTCAGTGATGTCTAAACTTTCGAATGCTAATTGAAGGCCCTCAGCAGCCTTATCCATTCTTACAAAACCCTTAGCGGTTTCTTCTGTTACCAGCATCAATTTGGAGTCTTCCATAACTTTCATTTCGAGATCCTCATTGATCTTTATGTCGAGGCTCTCAGTAGCCTCATTTGCCAAGTTGTCCACCAACTTCTGATTCAAGTTACTAGTAACACGAATCATTACAACACCGTTGACAAAGTCTTCAGTGACTTCGACCATGTGAAATTCTTCCGGCTCTGTATATTGAGCATCAACCGCTTTCACTATTTCGATATCTAGGTTCATCTGGCCCTTTGCCCTCTCACCAAACTTCAATCTTCCCTCCTGAATTTCATTCTGCACCAGATCCTTGAAAAGAAAACACTGTCAGTTTTTATGACCCAAAAAGTTATGGTACTTACAAAAGCCTCTTTTCTTTCTTTGTTCTAGAGGAGGCATTTTAGCACCAGTAGGCACAATCATTTGCCCATCCTTAACTAACAAATAAAAGATTTCGTCACATTTTTTGACATTGAAAGTGTATGTTTTCTTAGGAAACCTATCGTTAGTTTCGATAGGGTCTTTCCCATTCGAGGGCATTAGCATCCTACAAGAGTAAGGAGAGCCCTTTTTTAGTTCAACAAGATCAATTTCTTTCTCGTCGAAACCTAAGTAATCAACATATGGCCTTTTGTCTTCTTCGTTAAAATCGACAAAGGCCACCGTTTTGCTTTTATTAGCCCTAGCTTTTTCCTCTTTTAAGCGTTCTAATTTTCGAACTCTATCGGCTAATTGGGCCATATCCCTTAAATATTGGGTATCCAACTTCTTTCGAATTGAATAGTCAAGGCCACCAACGACCATTTCGACCAACTCGTGTTCTGGCACCTGTGTAAAACACCTGGCTTTGAGAAGTCGAAACTGGTTCAAATATTCCTCGACAGGCTCAGTAACCTTTCGTTTTATACTAGCCAATTCTTTTAAACTTATTTTCATTTGTCTCATGTAAAACTGTTCATGGAATAGACGCTTTAATTGGGTCCATTCATGGATCGAGTTGGGAGTAACATGGTGAACCAAGTGAAAGCATTTTTAGTCAAAGAACTGGGGAATATTTTGCCCTAAGACTCTCATCATTAGCAATTTCCCCTGCCTCAAACAGATATCTGGCCACGTGTTCGACAGTAGACTTAGTAGATTCTCCTGAGAACTTAGTGAACTTGGGGACCTTAGTCCTCGAAGGTAACTCCGACTGAAGTATATATTCAACCAAAGGCGACGTATAGTTTAGCCTTCGCAAGCCAAGATTTACTCCATTTCGTGCCATAATTCTTTCGACCATGGCATCCAAGTTGTTATCTGTGGTTGCATTATTATGCGGACTTGTTATACGACATTATCTGCATTTTGGTTTCTGTTAACCATCACTACCCTTGGAGGTTCCTTTTTGGGAACTTGGAACTGATTTCTAGGAGGTTCGAATATCCCATGATTAACATTATTTTCCTGGGGTACGTTCCCTGGGTGTTGTTGGGCTTGGTTAATAGTGAGGTCCTCTTCGAAGGCTAAACCCTGGTTTTCTCTCACGTGTTCCCTTTGTGGGTGTCGAGAAGGATTTAATACCCCAAAGAAATCAACTAAATGCGTCATTTGTGCTGCCAGTTGTTGGTTAGTTTGGGTAGTGTTTTGGATAAGGGGCTGAAATATTTCTCCCATAGTTTGGGACATCATTTGTACCATCTAGTGGTTACTTTCATTCATTTGTTGCCTCAAATAAGAGGCAGAACCAATTGTTAGGTTCTGTGTTGGGACAGAGTATCCTACATTTCGGTTGTTTTGACCCATATTCATTCCAGATACTGACCATTGTAATGGTGAAGTTATCACCTGTTCTGCGTGTACAGGAGGTGCGTTATGGAGGCTTGCCATTACTGATGTTGGCATACCATATGGCAGATCTCGCGGCAAAGGCATCGAAAACCCTGGTGGGGGGAATATTCCTATATGTGGAAGTTCCTACTGGAGGTAGGGTATATGGAGGGCCCCTTGGCCCAATGTAAGTTAAAATTGGTTGCGTATGAGTAATCAAATACGTAAGTATCGAAGTCCCCATAGTCGGAACCGCTTCAGAAACAGAAAAAGAACCCGCTTGCCCTTCTGTCGAAGGTGGCACGGAAGGCTCTGTGTTATCGTTGCCATTGTATAGATCCTGAGGAGTGTTTGGCTGATTTGTATTCGACGCCATTCTCTTGGTATATCCTTTCTTAGTTCGAGTTTTATTATTAGTGGTTATCTTACCACTTCTTAACTGCATATAATAAAAACTTTATGCAAAGGTATCTTAAAAAAAGATATATATTTTCTCTTTTTAACAAGAAACTCTGATTAGCACTGTCCCACTGGGTGTGCTAATTTGTTCGCCGTAAAATTTGGAGAACAACCGTTGGTCTAACAAATCCTAAAGACTCGTTTTAACTTGCAGGATCGATCATACTAAATCCTGGGACATAACTAATATGAGATGGAAATCAAATGAAATCTAAAAGAGAAGGATAAATACTTCGACAGTATTAAAAATAATAAAAAGGTTTTGGCAATAAAACAAGTAGAAAATGAAAGCAATTTGGGGCGAAGAAGATAGCAATTTGAAGCAAAAGTTAAAGACCAGGAAATATAACTTGCATAAAAGCAGTAAAGTAAAGGAAGATTCTTATGAAAGAAAAGAAGAACTTTAATGCATTACAATAAAAGATGGTGTTTCGACACGTACATTCTCAGTTATAACTCTTTTCTCACTTTGACTTGGATACTTTGAGTAATTTTGTGAGTGACTTGTACAAAAATGAACACACCGAAAATCCTAAAATGAGCCAAGATTTATAACCAGTCAAAATAACCGCTCCTAATGAATCAATGGACTAGATTCAAAAAAATGTCATTTTGCATGCTTTAATTACTTGAAACAGTGCCACGTGCCTCCTTCTATTGGCGGAAAATAATTGCATTTCCCTCCATAATTCGAATTCAAACTTCAAAGGTTCTTGTCTGTCAAATTGTCCGTCTTCTGGTCGAAATCCTCGCAGCATAACCATAGTCGAAAATACTTTCTTAACTCAAAACCCTAACGTTTCCACCTGGGCGTCGAAACTCAAGGCTAACAGCAAGATATAGTTAAATATTTGTTTTGGAGGGTGTGGGTGTAGTGGGGGCCTGGGTTAGTTGAGGGTATATTATATGTTGTAACAATTTTCCCATAGTGTTATTATCTAGTTATCTATTGACAACAATTGTAGTTTTTTCTCTGGTTTTAGAGTTTCTACGTTATGTTCTTGTGGTGTGATTGTGTTTCTCTTTTTTCTCTATGTTCTGTTTGTTATTTTTCCAACAAAAGTGTGAGTGGTTAAAGTCCCACATTACATATGAATGAGTGAAATGTTGGATTTATAAGAGAGGAAACCCATTTACCTAACACCTTAAGGTTTTGGGTTGAGATGTGGTGTCTCCTTCTCTTATGGTCCTGGAGCATTAGTCTCATTGGTACTCCCGACTCTCCCAGACTCCTCAATTGTGGTATCAGAGCTGTGGTTCAGCTTGGTGGGGAAGCAGGAGCTGGATTTGGTGTTAGTTCCTGTTATAGGATATGGAGGATTCACACTTTTAGGGAAGAATGTTGGGGGCAAGTGTGAGTGTTTAAAGTGTCACATTACTTATGAATCAGTGAAATGTTGGATTTATAAGATAGGGAACCCATTTACCTAATACCTTAAGGTTTTGGGTTGAGATGTAGTGTCTCCCTCTCTAGTGGTTCTTGAGCATTAGTCTCATTAGTGCTCCCGACTCTCCCGAACTCCCCAACACCTTCATCTCCATATTAAAATCCCAAACTTACCGTCATCACCACCTTGTATTAAATACACAACCTGTAACCACTTTAACTACAACAGTCACATCTTCATTCACTTCATCACCACCATAGACAACTTGTCATCACAAGAACAACAACAAAACTGAACAACCACAAATCGTACAAAAATCCAACAATTTAAATACAACAAAACCAAAACAAAAAAGGGAAGAAAGAGGAAACAATTGAGTTCATCACCAAAAACACGCACTTCAGGGAAATAGAATCCACACCGAATATGTTCATCTCTGGCGAATCATACACTATGCAGATGGCACACAATCACATGTGTCAGCTATCAATCTCAAACACCACAACCATACCCACCCCGCACACTCCCTCCACCATTACGACACACATCACCACACTCCATCATCGGTTTACTCCGATCTGGTATGGATCAATTCTTCCATTTTATTTCCCATGAATCACGATTTTGTTGTTATTAAAAATAGTTGTTGCGATTGTTTGCTCTTTTATGTTGTTACAAACACACACACACACACAGGGGGGGGGGGGGGAAGAAACGACTTCTTTTGCGTTGTAAAAAGGAAATGGGTGTTTGAAAAATTCAGTTTCCTCAAACAAGTATTGTCTATTTTAATGTGTTTTTATTATATTAACTTAAATGTGTCAAGAGATTTCTGAATTTGTTTTATTTATTATTTGTTAAAAAAAACTCACATGGCTATAAGTGAAAAGAGAGGGACACCACCCCCTCATTTCTAATAATAGTTTTTATTATTTGTTTATTTATTATTTTAATTATAATTAGGGTTAATTTTAGGGTTTTATTTGGTGTAGTTTTCGGCATCTTGAGCCCTTATTTCTCTTTGTATCATTCCTTTATATTTGCACCCCTTTCAAATTTGTATTTATTTTATTTAGTTTAGGTTATTTAATTTATCTAATCTTCTTCTATTTTAATTTAAATATTAATTTATCATAATTAATTATTAAACATAAAACATACAAAACACAAAAAATTTGTCTTATTGTTATTAGTATATTTTAATTAAATTAAGAGGAAAGCAAATATAAACTTTTATTTTCGTTCAATTAAAAAATAAAAATATTGTTCTTTATTATATTCCTCTATTTGTGTTAGTCTAAGTTTTACTATATGTACCAAAAATATTTCTTTCAAAAAATACAAAAATATTTTCCTGTTTCATTAAAATTATAAAAAATATAAAAATAATAAGTTTTCACTTGTAAATGATACTATACTCATGTGCATTACCAAATATTTTTCATAAATCAAATTAGCTCAACATATTTTGCAAATAAAAATAGATGAAGAGATGCACATCCAATTTATCTCTGAGAAATTGATCGGTTGGCGTTCGCCACATCGATCAGTTATTCAAAATTCAAAACAATGTTTAAAATCAATGCAACGCACCAAAATTATCTTTTGTGCCCTTGTGCACTCACTTTAAAAAATTTTCATAAAAATAATAGGTTAAGTGATTTCGACTCGAAATACAAACTAGTGCTTAAACCTCCATCATGCGAGCATACACGCCAAGTTTAAACGAAAGAATGACTTAAACCTCACCCTAGAAAATCAACCAACCCACACTTATTTTTTACGAACTATGATGCTCTGATTTTCTCACTGCACTTTGAGAATACGTAGGCACGAGGTTTTGAAACCTTGGCGAGCACAATAATTAAAAAACATTTTTCCCTTTATTCTTTGTAAATAATTTCTCTTTTTGTAAATATCTTAATAAATAAAATAAAATAAAATAAAACAGACACACCTTTAACAAACCCATAACCTTAGAACTATAGGAGGTTCTCGTTGAGTACAACAAATGTGAGGGATGCTAATACCTTTCCCTCACATAAGTGACTCCCGAACTCGTATTTGGTTGCAATGACCATCTTATCCCTTTTCTTTCTTTTAAGGTGTTATCGTTAATTTTTCTTTTCTTAGGAATAAATAAAACTTGGTAGCGACTCTATTAGTCATCCGCAAGTATGTGATGCGCTTCGTGAGGTTGTACTTTTCGAGATGCGACATATTGGATTTATCAAATATCATTGACGAGGATGATGTCATTCTGAAGCCTTGTGTATCTAGCAAGAATGTTTATATGTTTCACCCGTCCCTAGCGAGTACTTTTATTTTTATCCTGATTTTATTGAAGATTTTGGCATAGGAATTATGTTTACCACCTTCCAGTCCGAACTGCTGAAGGTGTTAAATGTCGCCCCTCCCAACTTCACGGTACCCTCTGGGCGTATGCCTGGCTTTCGAAGTTTTATGTTGGGTTCTAGATATCATGCCTACTATTGGCATATTCTTTTCCTTTTATGAATATCAGGGCAATCATAAAGGTGGCTAGGTTTCAATTAATGCCACGCATGACCGAGCTATGTTCTCACCCTATACTTCAAATTATAAAGGTTGGAAAGGAAAGTTTCTTCGAGTAAGGGGAAGTTATCACTGCCTTGAGGCTACATATGAGGAAGATGGTGCACACCGCTTCCCCATTTCTTGGACTAGAGATCTTGTCCTTGCCATAAGGGTATGATTAGGGAAAACTGAGTGCCAACGAAAAAGAGGCGGTTTATTTTGCGAAAACTTTTCGTACCATGTGGGTACGTGATATATTCAAGTATCAGGAAGATCGAGATAAGTCGGTTAATTTTCTTCGTATATGAACATCTAACCCTTTATTTATTTTTGTGTTTCAAACGGTTTCTTTCTCCCACCCTTGTTGTTTTATGTAGACAAAATGAGTGAACTAACTGTCGTTGAGAAGGAAGCCTTGATGCTTAAAGCTAAAAAAGCCCAAGGTTTGAACCAGCCCATGCATCACAACGATTCTTCAAGGATCCAGGCCCAGTTTGTAAAACAAAAAAAAAGAGGGAAGGCGACTTGGAAAAGTCTGTCCTAATTGGTGGGCAAGAAGATCCTGACGATCTAAAGCCACCTTCTACAAAGAAAAATAAAAAGGATGTAGGAAAGAAAACTTCCAGTTCAGGCGCTTCGATTGTTTTCAATCTGGAAACTGGTGGCCTTGTTTGAGAAAAAGAGGGAAAGGAAAGCAGGGATTCTTCCATTACCAGATAGGGATTCAGGTTTTGGGATAAAATTGTAATGGTTTGAACCATTTGTACGACCATCTTTATTCCACCGGGGATCTCGATAGAGATCGGGCTCTGGTGCTCCTGGCCTTCTCCAACATCTGGGCACTTATTTGATGAGGAGTTGCATCACGGGTTGGGCATTATTCGAGGTGGCTAATTCATCCAACTAGCAGGTGGATGAACTAAGGTTGGCTTTGAGAGGAGTGAAAGAAGCTCAGGAGATCAACTACGCCTTTTTGGTTTTTGCCAACAAAAAAATCACTTCGCTGGAAAAATACATTGGGTCTCTTAAGAAGGATTGAAAGTATCTTAAGAAAGAACATGATTTACTATTGAATGTGAAGGAATCCATAAAGAGTAGTTATAAAGAAACACTTGCCCAAGTCGGGAAGGAATCTCAAGAACAAATTAACCGCTTGCTGGATGAACTTAAAGATGAACAAATGAATGGTTTGATGTTTAGGGATGTTGGTTCCAAAAAAACAAGACTCAGTCTTTATGTCTTTATCCCATTTTGGATTTGACCGAGCTAGATTACTTCAAAGAGGTGGTGGATGGTCGTCTAGTCGACGAGGCGAATTCTGGATCGCCAAAAGAAATCCCATATTCTAATGTTGAGCTTCTGAAAGAAACTTTGGCTTCCGATGCTAGAGAGGTCCAGGGATATGACCTAAACCTTGTTGATGGTGATGGTAGCGAGAAAGTTGTGATCACTGAATCTAATGTTTAAAAGGGGAATCATACTTGTTGTTAGTTTTAGATTTTTTGGAGCCTTATAAAGGCCTTTTTTTTGTGTAATTCGTGATTTCATGTGTTTTTATCCAGTTATGTACTTTTATATTGCTAATGTACCACTATGAGCATTTGTTCGTTTTCTTACCGAGTCATAATGATAGTACCTTACAGAAAATCTCGTTTTAAATACTATTCACGGAGAACCTAAAAAGTTCACGGAGAGTCCAAAGGGTTCACGTGACGGTCCTTCATGGAAGATATGGTCTTTATCATTGATCATAGAGACCTCAAAGTGTTCACATGACCACCCATCACACATGTCTTTGATTTTTCACAGAGAACCGAGGCGGATCACCTAGTCGCCCTTGTGGAGGTATTTGGTTTTATCGTTATTCACGGACAACCCAAAGGGTTCGCATGGCTGCCCATCATGGAGGTTTTTTGGTTTTTCACGAAGAGCCGACAACGATCACGTGGTCGTCCCTCATAGGGGTATTTGATTATATCATTATTCACGAAGAGCTCGAAGAATCCACGCGGTTGCCCCTGGTGGAGGTCTTTGGTTTTTCACTGAGATGCGAAAAGGATCACGTGATCGCTCTCGAGGGATGTCTTTGATTTTAAACATATTTGTAAAACACCAAAAGTGCCTCACTAAAGACCCCTGCTCTTGTTGAGAGAGTTAACCCATGTTTTTTTAGGGCGTAACTTGTCTCTAGCTAAGTAATTAAAATAACTGTGAGAGTGAATAAGAACCATCCGATTTAAAAAGGAAAGGTTGAGATTAAATCGTGATTTTCACTAAATCATGTGTCATTAAGAGGAAAGAGAAATTATTAATCAAATTTTAAAAATATCTTTTAATCTCAACCTTTCCTTTTTAAATCTGATGGTTCTTATTCATTCTAATATTCTCATATAACTTATTCATTCTCACTAGATATGTCATATATATCTAGATTTAAAAATGAAAGGTTAAGATTAAAAAATATTTTTAAAATTTGATTAATGATTTCTCTTTCCTCTTAATGACACATGATTTAGTGAAAATCACGATTTAGTCACAACATTTCCTTTTTAAATCTGATGGTTCTTATTCATTCTCAGGTTCTCATATAACTTACCAATTCTCACGTTCTCATATAAGTTACCCATTCTCATATTACTCCAAGACTAAGTTTTTTTAACTTACTTCAAATCATAGTCTTTGAATTAAATTTAATCTAATAGTTAAATTAATTTTTTTACTTAAGTAACCATTATATTAGGTTGAATTTAAAGCCTGTGACTTGGAGTAAGCTAAACAAACATAAATTTTTTTACTCAAATAACTAATTTTTTCAAATAAATACCCAAACTAACCCACTTTTTCACCTATTTCTCAAACTAACTCACTTTCAAAAAAATAAAAATTCAACAAAGAGTAATTGTCAATCAATTGACGATAGTGTACAAACACATAAGAGCAATTGACAATCCAATTGAAGATAGTATACATTCTCTCTCTTATGTGTTTGTACACTGTCGCCAATTGGATTGACGACTCATCTTTGTTGAATTTTTTTTTTTCTAAAGTGGATTAGTTTGGGTATTATTTAAGGAAATTTTTCACAAATTTACTTTTTAAGTAAATTGATCCCATATATATATATATATATATATATATATATATATATATATATATATATATATATATATATATATATATATATATATATATATATATATATATATATATATATATATATATATATATATATATATATATATATATATATATATATATATATATATATATATATATATATATATATATATATATATATATATATATATATATATATATATATATATATATATATATATATATATATATATATATATATATATATATATATATATATATATATATATATATATATATATATATATATATATATATATATATATATATATATATATATATATATATATATATATATATATATATATATATATATATATATATATATATATATATATATATATATATATATATATATATATATATATATATATATATATATATATATATATATATATATATATATATATATATATATATATATATATATATATATATATATATATATATATATTCTTAATTACATTTTTATGATCTATTTCTATGTTTTTTTTTTACTTATAAACGATAACTAAACTAAGAAAATTTTAATGGATCTTCTTTTTTTTTTGGTCATTATGCTATCCGTGATGAATGAATAAACACTAGTATCTTTATGTAAAACCTGTTATCTTTTTAGAATTAATGTTTTTCTTATAATAAATTATTTCTTTTACTTAATATATGATTTAAAAAATTTACAAAATGAGAAATAAACCCAACAACAATCAGGTCATTAGAACATAATAAAATTCCCAAAATAAAAAATTAAATAAAATTGAAGATTTAATTTTTGAAATATTTATTTTTATATTTTTGTCAAGATTATTTAATTTCTTTTTCATTTTTTAAATTTTTTTTAATGTTTTTGTAAAGTTTATTATATTTCTTTCCAACATCCTATGAAAGTTAATGTTTTTTGTGTAGGTACATTCAAAGGCCCAAACATAGTGTGGTCCAAGGATTGATCTTCATATGTCGGTATTACGATACATTAAGAAATTAACTTGTTATCTTCCATTTTATATCTGGCATCTCCAAACTTTTAATATTTGCAAGTTAATATTTACTTACCAATTTTACTATTCTTTTAAAAAAATTACTTTTTTAACTTCAAATTTTTTTTTCAATAGTTATATTAAAATTTCTGGTACGTCATTTTTCACATTTTTGTAAATTCACACGTGTATATAAAAAATTTGGTACAAAATATCATAAATTTTAGAAAATTTGGTATCCAATACCGAAAATTGTCAAAATTTTCGGTAATTTACACAAATTATTCGTTCCTGTATCGGAAATCATCAAATTTCCCTTAAATTGCATTAAACTTCCGAAAATTGCAAATTTTTGGTATACCATAGTTTTTGCATGTATTTGAAATTTCCATTAATACTAGAAATTAGAAAAAAAAATGTTTTATTTGTGTGGTCCGGAGCCAGCAGAGTCATCTACAGATTCTTGTAGTGATTGTACGCGGTTCTTCACCACATATAAAGTATATTTTTTATTTAACAAGTTAAAATTTAATATTTTCTATTTAACAAGTTAAAATTTAATATTTTCTCACCCTTAATTGATATTGATAGTGTACTTTTCATGTGATGTAAATAACAGATATTTGAGACCCGATCTGAAGTATTAGTCTGAGCACAGAATATTGGCAAGCAAAATGGTATTATTGTTGTGATTGTTCGTTCTGATAATGCAAATGGTCAGCGAAGTAGGAAAGATAAGTTGATTATGGATTGTGAAAGAGGAAAAAATTATAAAAGGAAAAATACATTTGTAAGCAGTAAATCTTCAGAGGGAATTTATAGTATGAAAGTGAAATGTTCTTTTAGGCTGAGATCTGCACCGAGAGGTAGCGGTTGAAAGGTGATGGTTAGGTGGGGGTTTCATAATCTTAAGCTATCTGAGGATTTAGAGGGTCATGATATATTGGGTCATCTAAATGTTCATGAGAGACAGTTTGTGAGTGATATGATGAAGTACAACATGGCTCCACAGTACATTGTTTCTGCATTGAAAAACAAAGATCTAGAAAATCTCACGAGTGTTACCCAAGTGTATAAAGCTAGAGCTACATACAATGCGAGCAAGATAGGTTCATTGACGAAAATGCATATGTTGTTGACTCTTATACATAAAGAAAAATATATGTGTTGGACAAGAAATAAGGAAGACTCAAATATTGTTGCAAATATCTTCTAGACACATCATGATTTAGTGAAGTTGTTGAATATGTTTCACTTGGTGTTGATTTTTTATTGTCTCACGAGTGTTACCCAAGTATATTAATATAGAGCTACATACAATGCGAGTAAGGGAGGTTCATTGACGGAAATACAAATGTTGTTGACTCTTATACCTAGAGAAAAATATATGTGCTGGACAAGAAATAGGGAAGACTCCAATGTTGTTGTAAATATCTTATAGACACATCTTGATTCAGTGAAGTTATTGAATATGTTTAACTTTGTGTTGATTTTTGATTGTACATACTAGATAAATAGGTAATGTGCATTGTGATCATACCTTCATATCATTTCTACATAGTATGATTTATATTATTTTAGATTATTTACACTATAATCATATATGTATCGGCTATCACCCTTTGAGATTATTAGGGTTACGTCAATAAAATTTACGTTTTCGGTAGGCTTTGCCAATTCAGAACATGAAAGGGAGGAAAACTTCAAATGGGCACTTGAGAAGCTCAAAGATTTGTTCTCTTCTGAGAAATTGCTACTGAATATTGTGGTGACATATCGAGAACTTGCATTGATGAATGCAATTGAAGTTGTGCTTCCAAATTTAACATATTTTTTATGTTTGTTTCATATTTCAAAAAACTTTAGCATGAAATATAAAGAGTATCTTAAATCAGAAAGACATGAACATGCCAGGGACCTATGGAACAACATTATGTATGCTAATAGAAAAACTGAATTTGACGCACACTTGAAGCACTTTGAGACTGCTTGTGCTGATATTCCTGTGTTTGTTAAGTATGTGAGTGAAACATGTTTGACACCTTATAAAGAAAGGTTTGGTGTTGCTTGCACAAACAAAGTCACTCATTTAGGGAACACAACAATGAACATGTAAACATACTTCTTTTCGATGTTATTACTAAGCATAATTTATCATGTTGCCTCATTATGGTTTAATTATTATGATTTAGGATGGATTATGCTCATTCGAGACTAAAAAATATGTTGACTACAAGCCGAAGAGATTTATGCAGAAGTTAGGATGTTGTGAACACCATGTTGAAGTTATAGCTAGGTTCAATCAGGTTGTCATTTTAAAAAATTATTGTCAACATTAAGCATCGGTATAACACTCCATTCTATACCAACTTGCACGGTTTTGTTTCAGGGCAGTGTATACAACACATAGGGGAGGAGCTAGAAAGAGTAAAATTTATTGGTACAAGCAAAGATGCTTGTGGTTGCTTCATTAGAACTACACATGGGTTACCTTGTGTGTGTCAACTTTCTGATTTCCAAATATAAGGTTTGTCTGTTCCTTTAGAACCAATTCATGTTTTTTTGGAAGAAATTACACATTGGAGAGCATGCTAACGACTATGATGATAGTGGCATAAAGTTGGATTTAGAAGCATAGTGAGAAGAGTTGAAAACATATTTCAATTATTTGGATATTGTAGTCTAGAGGGTGTTGAAGAAAAAGGTTCAAGAACTAACACATCCATCCATAACTTCTATGTGTCCAATGCTGGTGAAATACAAGCCAAAGAGTGGAGTTAAGAAGAAAAGAAAGGATGAAAATAGTGATGTGCATCGTGATCCTTCGTTTTGGGAGTATGGTGAGGGCTCCTAAGGGAGTCATACTAACAAGAAATCATGCACGAAACCAACAGGAAGTTAACCTTCAAGTATGTCGGGTCAAAGTGAACTGTCCACCACATCTTCGAGGCATCTTTACTTTTCTCAGTTTCCTGGTTTCTTGCATTTATACATTGATGACATTGTTTATGCGGGGAATGATGGAAATTATAGTTTTCGGACTATTGCAACTTTACTTGGATGGGGCGAAGAGTCATGGTCATTGGTCTAGACGCGGTTAGATACTCAAGTTCATCAACATCCTAAATTGTTTTCCAATTTGTTCTATGACACGGTCTATGAAGTTAGGAATTTCTTAAAAGTAGGAAACTTGGGTGTGCAGAGTCGAGAAAAATAGATGACGATTCTTGATATAAGTTACCCTATTGCATGTAAGTACAATGTAGTATTTGTCTCTCTGTCACTGAGACTTAACATTACATTTTTCCTCTTACCATAGCTCCACCTATGTATACGAGTAGACATAAAATCATTGATGTTGGTTTTATCAACAAAAATCATTGGGTTCAGGTAAAGTTGAAATCTGATAGTCCATTGCCTCCCGTCACTGACCATTGGAGACAGAAATATACTGAAGATGTAAAAGTATGAGAATCAACATATGCATGACAGATTAGACATTGAGAGGATAAAGTTGGGAAGTCATCCTAATTTGCTATGTAGTTTTGTGGATAATATGTATGTATTATATGTGATGTATTTCTTATGGAACCATTTATGCAGGTCGCTTTGTCAAAAACATTGAAATTATATATTTTTTGGGAAGTTATGGGTTCATATCGAAAATTTTGAATTTCTGATATACTGGAAAAATTTCTGGAAGTTTTGAACATTATACGTAAATTTCATATTTTCCGGTATAAATCTATCGAAAATTTCAAAATTTCCAGTATTAGGTATGTCTCACAGGATGGTAAAAACACTATTTTTTTTTCCAAATTTCCGGTATGGTCACAAAATTTCTGATATAATACTGTTAATTTCATAATTTCCAGAAATTTTCTAGGGGTACAAAGGTAAGTTTGCTCAAAATGGGAGGGGGAATTGTCATATTCAAGGGGGGGGGGGGGGTGTAGGGTTAGAAATGAGCCGAGTCGAACTCGCCCCAGCTCGGCTCGACTCATTAAGAATTTATTCAGCTCAAATCTCGGTTTGAGTTCGACACAAACTTTTTTTTAAGCTCAAACTCGACTCGTCATAAGTTCACGAGCTACTCGGTTCGACTCGTTAGGTTCACCTTGCTTGCTTCACGAACTTAAAAGCCATTTTTTAAAGTCTATTTTTTTATATTTAACATTTTATATTAATATTATTTAAAAAAAGTATTGAAATAAAATAAAAATTATTAGATTAGAATTTAACTTTGTCTAAAAAATCTACTATTTCAAAAATTAATTAATTTATATGATGTTAATTTTATTTGTATAATCATTTTTAGAAATACTTTGTTCACTTGAGAATATAAATTATCAATTAATACTGTTAGATTAAAATAAAATATAAGATTAAAGTTTATATTAAATTGTTAAACTTACTCATATATAATCGAGTTGGCTCATGAACCTAACGAGTCAAACTATGTATAGTTCAAGTTCAACTCATTTAGTTAACAAACTTAGTTTTTCGCTTATATTCAGCTCATTAGGTTTATGATTCAAGTTCAACGAATTAATTGTTAAATCGAATTCTGAACTATTTTCGAGTTGGTTCAATTCATTGTCAGCTCTAGGAGGTGTCAAGTTAAATGCTCCAATACGATACCCTTCTGAAGCCATCAAAATTCAGAGAACTTTAAATTATCAGTCCAAAAGTTAAAATAACTAATAAATAAATAAATAAATCATATAAAATATAAATGATAGATTTAAAAGATAATTTGGTTTTTTATTTTTAAAATACCTAAAGGTTTTGATTCCTCTACTTTAATTATCAAAAAGTTTAGCCTAATTTAATTTTTTTCTTCTAAATTTTAACCCTCGCAAGATTTTAATGTCGATTTCGCTGATCTGATAGTTTCTGATCATACATGTTATGTGCCAAAATTGACCATGAAATAAAGAGAGTGATCAAAACACAAGAAAAAATTGAAATTAGAAGATTGAAAAGCTGATTTTTAAAAGAGAGAACAAATACTTTATTTTATAAAAATAATTTAAATTTTATTATTTTAAATAATTAGATAATATTATTCATACAAAAATGAAAGGCAAACGGTCAATCAGATGCGCCATTATCCTATTTTAATGGAAAAATCAATCTTAAAATCCATCTTTATCGATCTTAGAGACATAACATTAATATGCATGAGTATAAAATAATTGATTGCATCTAATAATAAAAAGTTAAAACTATAAAATTCAAATGGTATAAAAAAATGTTAATTGTTGAAACATGTTTTCTTATGTTAGACCGTTTTAATTAAGGTGACTTTGAGGGATATTTTCTACAATAAAATTTCAAATTCTCAGTCTCACAGGTGGAGAATTCTGAGCCAAGTCTACACGTGAATATTTTCCTTCTATCTACTTGTATAACAAAACATTAGCTGACCTAAGTGTTGACCTTTACGAATACTTAAGTCTGTTGAAATATATCAAACATAAAATCTCTAACAAGGTCCTACCGATATTTAAATCTTAGAAGCTCCCCACAATTAAATGTATGCTT
>CAWUDS030002426.1:0-121387 GCA_963859935.3 Lathyrus sativus | reverse complement strand
GAACTTTATCCTTTTGTTAAATATGGTGAGTTGGTTTAACCATTATTTGAGAAAATCCGCTTGACGTTGGGTCAAGGGTTTTAGTTGCTTAAAAAGATTTGAGGTGAAGCGAGCAAGGTCGATGGCGACGCACAAGGCAATCGGCTTACAAGGTCAAAAATGGCTCGATCATAATCGAGAGTTTGTTTTCTTGAAAATAGTTTTTTAGAACCAAAGGTAAAAAAATGACCAACAATAAACATGCATAAAAACCATACCAACATAACGGGTTAATCGGCTTAAATAAAACAAAACACAAAAAAACGGCAAGGAGTTCGCCATGCGAACTCCTTGAGAAAAAATTTTTTGAGGTAAAAAAGTCGAAAAAACGTGAAAAACAGGGGTCTGACACGGGCGGCCGTGTCATGTGACACGGCCCGTGTCACAGTTCCAGAGAAATCAGGTTTATTAGGCAAACAGCGGCGTGACACGGCCGCCCGTGTTGCATGACACGGCCCGTGTCACAAGGTCTGAGGGAAAAAATGCAAGAAAAACTAAACAGCGGTGTGACACGGCCGCCCGTGTTGTGTGACACGGCCCGTGTCACAAGTCCTGGGCATTTACACGTTAAAACCTCAAACAGAGGTGCAACACGGGTGGTCGTGTTGTGTGACACGGCCCGTGTCAAGATACTCAGGGAAAATACGCCATGAAAACTCAAGCAGCGTGTCCTGTGACACGGGTGGTCGTGTCGTGTGACACGGCCCGTGTCAGGCTACCAAGGTGAAAAACCAAACTTTTCTCTTGTTTTTTGCTTCTTTTTGTGGTTCTTAAAAATGGTTCATTGGTCCCTTTTGGGATCTTACATGTTATACACAGCACAACAACACTCAAACAAAGAGAATAAATGACAAATGCACAATATGAAAGAAGAAAAGAGTTTTAAGAAATGGATACCCAAGAGTTGTTTCCCTCCTTGCAAAGCCTCCACTGATTTTGGCTAGGTGGTCACTTCTCTTCACTCTATGCTTTGATGGCTCTCCTTCTCAATGGCTCCCTTGTATTTCTTTTTTACTCTCTTAATCTTTGGCTGGTTTTTGCTCTCTCTCTATTTTTCTGGTTTTTTTTACTCTTTGCTCTCAATCTCTATCTCAATGTGTTGTGAATGATAGTGAATGATCTTTTGTTTGCAGCTCCTTCCCTCCTTATCTCACTTTTTCTGCTGCCTTTTTCTACTGTACCAAAACCACAGCTCTTGCACACTTCTCCATTTTCAGAATTTCCATTCTTGGGAATATCTTTTACCACCTTTTGGTGCAGCCCCACTTTTCTTCCATTTCTAGTATGTTTTTTGTTGTATTTTCTTCTGCAGCACTCTACCTTTCTATTCATCCTTGTACCCATTGGTTGGTTGATTTGTTTGGGCATACTCATGTAACCAATAACACTACCTTTTGGACATCATTTTCAAATTCTGATTTTTGATGTGTAGATGTATCAACATAAGCTTATAGCCTTGGTTTTGTGACATAAAATGATTTTGTAATATGATACACATTGCCACTTCTTGCATGGGGCTGTTTTGGACCATATTCAAATTGCCCATGAATGCACGCATAACCTTGATCTTAAGATATTCCAATGTTGAATTAACTCTTAAGTAATTTCCTTGCATGTTTGTAAGCACAAAGAGGACCATGTGGACTTGATGGGGCATGGGGGATACCATGGCATGAAGTTATTTTTAGAAACTTGAATTAAGAATAGAAATAGCTTAATTTCCTAAGCATTACCAAGAGTTTGGATTTTGTAACAAATGTGACATTCCTGCAAATGTCATGAAATTTCTCTTTGTAATATTCTTGAATCTAGCCTTGAATTCATGAACCTTGAATTTGGAATGATGGGCCCCCCTTATGTCATTGAATTTGAAAGAAATGAAGAAATGAGTCAAGCCTTGAAAGAGGGAAAATTTTGGGGTGCAACACATGACTTCCCGACATTCGTTTTGCACTTGAAGGTTGACTGAACCTGCTTGAATAGCTTCGAGGATGTGGAGAGGAACAATTCTTGCGCTTCCAATTTCGCCCCAGCCCGTGGGATCTCTGTGGGGATATTCCTTGAAAGGAAAACTGAAATCCCATGCCCCGATGGTTTGATATGCACTGCCTAAACACCTTGAATCCTCAAAGAGGTGTTTCATATTAATTGCCCCATGGATAAGGAATAGCTTCTGTGCTCTTAGGGTGGCCTGCCCCAGCCTGCAATGACTTTTCCCCTGATTGGCTGATCTGTAGGGAAAGTGCTTCTTGGCTGCGAGAGACGCCAACTCCTGAAATAAGAATGCTGCATAAGAAATATACAACTCCTGAAATGAGAAAGCTGCATAAGAAATATACAGAAATGCAGAAGAATATCAAAATGTCGGTAATGTGGTACAAACAACCACCATAGAACGACTCAACTATGACTCGCATGACTTCGACGCCTTTCCGATGCTTCGTCTTCTGAAGAGATTGATTTGAACGACTGCTTCTCGAGCTCTCCCATAATCCACTATGCTTTAAAGATCAATGCGCATGTCGCAGTCATTTGCTTTTCAAATCCCTAACTTTTGCCTGAACCGCCCTTGCGGGTTTTCGATTCACCGGGATACCCATTTTTGCCAAAGTCGCCCTTTCAGGTTTTCAACTTTGCGGGTTTACATTTTTTTTATCTCTAATTTTTGCCCGAACCTATCCTTTTATGGTTCGCCGAGATGCCCCATTCTTGCCTGGATTTTCGTTTTCTTTCCAGCGGGTCTATTTTAAACAAAGTATCTTTTGACTGCGTCCGCATTCACAGGGGACGTAAAATCTTCACCATCCATAGTTGAAAGTAACAAGGCTCCTCCAGAGAAGACCTTCCTTACAACATACGGACCTTCATAATTGGGAGTCCATTTGCCCCTATGATAGTTCCGTGGTGGGAGAATCCGCTTCAACACCAGATCGCCTGTCTGAAAGCTTCAAGTACGCATCTTCTTATCGTAGGCTTTCTTCATCCTACTCTGATACAGACGACCGTACGCAAGAGACGCCAACCTCTTCTTGTCCATCAAACTGAGTTGATTCAACCTGTTCTTCACCCATTCTGCTTCATCCAACTTGACGTCAGCCAGAACTCTCAAAGATGGGATCTCGACCTCCAATGGCAGAACAGCCTCCATGCCATATACCAACGAGAAAGGAGTTGCCCCAGTCGAAGTACGCACCGAAGTGCGATATCCATGCAAAGCAAAAGGCAACATCTCGTTCCAATCCTTATAAGTCACAACCATCTTCTGTACTCTCTTCTTAATGTTCTTGTTAGCTGCTTCTACTCGATTTTGAAATTCTGGCACAGTTCCTTCATCATCTTGTTATTCATATTAGAACCATTATCAGTAATGATCCTCTCGGGTATTCCATATTGACAGATGATGTCCCTTTTGATAAACCGGGCTACGACTTGCTTCTTGACATTGGCGTAAGAAGCTGCTTCGACCCATTTGGTGAAATAGTAGATGGCTACTAAGATGAAACGATGTCCATTGGATGCGGTTGGCTCGATCTTTCCAATCATATCAATGCCCCACATGGAGAAAGGCCATGGGGATGACATGACATTCAAAGGACAAGGTGGCACATGAATCTTGTCGGCATAAATCTGGCATTTATGGCACTTCTTGGCGTATTTGAAACAATCCGACTCCATAGTTAACCAATAATAGCCCGCCCTTAATAATTTTCGAGACATGGCATGCCCACCTGCATGTGTTCCAAAGGAACCTTCGTGGACTTCTTCCATAAGCAAACCTGCTTCTTTTTCGTCCACACATCTTAGCAGCACCAAGTCAAAGTTTCTCCGATAGAGTACACCGTCTGGATTCAGATAGAAGTTACCAGATAATCTTCTCAAGGTCTTCTTATCCCGGGCCGATGCCCCAGGCGGATATTCTTGGTTCTTGAGAAAGTTTTGGATGTCATAAAACCACGGTTTACCATCAGAAGCTTCTTCTATTGCGAAAACAAAAGTCGGCCTGTCAAGGCGTGAGATGACAATTCTCGGTGCATCGTTCCAGAAGTTTACTTTGTACATCGAGGACAATGTAGCCAAGGCATCAACCATCTGATTTTCTGCCCTCGGTACATGGTGAAACTCTACTCGGTCAAAGAAAGGTAGCAACCTTCTGGCGTAATTCATGTAAGGGATCAGATTAGGCTGGCGGGTCTCCCACTCTCCCTTGATCTGGTTTACCACCAAAGCTGAATCTCCATAGATATCAAGGTTCTTGATCCCCAAGTCGATTGCTTCTTCGATACCTATGATACACGCTTCGTATTCAGCCTTATTGTTGGTGCATGGGAATGTTAGTCTTGTAGTGAATGGTATATGGGAGCCATGGGGAGTCGTAATGATTGCCCCAATCCCGCTACCGTAGGAGTTAACAGCACCGTCAAAGATTAATTTCCACTAGGAACCCAACTCTAGACCTTCATCTGGCAACGGCTCATCACAATCCTTCATCTTTAAATACATAATGTCCTCATCAGGAAAATCAAACTTCATTGGCTGGTAGTCATCGACTGGTTGCTCTGCGAGATATTCTGACAGGACACTACCTTTAATAGCTTTCTGAGGCACGTACTGGATGTCGTATTCTGTCAGAACCATCTGCCATCTAGCAATCCTTCCTGATAGTGCTTGCTTTTTGAATACGTACTTAATAGGATCCATCTTTGAAATTAACATGGTTGTGTGGTTTAGCATATACTGTCTTAGGCGTTTGGCGGCCCAAGCGAGTGCGCAACAAGTTTTCTCCAACATTGAGTATCTGGATTCACAATCTGTGAACTTCTTACTCAAGTAGTAAATTTCATGCTCTTTTCTTCCAGTCTCGTCGTGCTGACTGAGAACACAACCCATGGAATTCTCAAGAACTGTTAAGTACATTATCAACGGTCTTCCAGCCACCGGAGGTATCTGTATTGGAGGTTCTTGTAGATACTCTTTTATCTTCTCAAACGCTCTCTGGCAATTCTCATTCCAGATAATCGCCTGATCCTTTTTCAATAGCTTAAACAATGGCTCACAAGTGGCTGTGAGGTGAGATATGAACCTTGCGATGTAGTTCAATCTACCTAAGAAGCCACGAACCTCCTTCTCGGTCTTTGGTGCTGGCATTTCTTAAATTTCCTTGATCTTCACAGGATCGACTTCAATACCTTTCTCACTGACAACGAACCCCAACAGCTTTCCTGACCGTACGCCGAAAGTACACTTATTCGGGTTCAACCTCAATTTGAACTTTCTCAACCTCTCAAACAACTTTAGAAGATTCACCAGGTGCTCCTCCTCCATTTGGGATTTCGCAATAATATCATCAACATAGACCTCAATCTCATGATGAATCATATCATGAAAGAGAGTGACCATTGCTCGCTGATAAGTTGCCCCTGCATTCTTCAACCCAAAAGGCATTACTTTATAACAAAACGTCCCCCAAGGCGTGATAAAAGTCGTCTTCTCCATGTCCTCCGGTGCCATCTTGATTTGGTTATATCCAGAGAAACCGTCCATGAAGGAAAACACTGAGTATTGTGCGGTGTTATCAACGAGAACGTCAATATGGGGGAGCGGGAAATCATCTTTTGGGCTCGCTCTATTTAGGTCCCTATAGTCAACACACATCCTGACTTTGCCGTCCTTTTTAGGCACGGGCACGATGTTAGCGACCCAAGGAGGGTAGTTAGTCACAGCAAGAAATCCAGCATCTAGTTGCTTCTGGACTTCTTCCTTGATCTTCACTGCCATATATGGCCTGGTTCTTCTCAGTTTCTGTTTGACAGGAGGACACTCTTCACGCAAAGGCAAGCGATGAACTATAATATCTGTGTCGAGTCCGGGCATATCTTCATATAACCAAGCAAAGACATCCTTATACTCCTGGAGTAACTCAATCAATCTTTGCTTGATATCATTCTGCAGCGCAACCCCTACTCTGACCTCTTTTTTATCCTCTTCTGTTCCCAGGTTGACGACTTCAACTTCCTCCTGATGAGGCAGGATGACCTTCTCCTCTTGTTTTAACAGTCTGACAAGCTCTTCAGGCAGATCTTCATTTTCGTCAATCTCCCATTCCGCTTGAAAGATCGTATTGTCAAAGTCACACCGAGTCATAGACGAGTTTGAATCGGTGGTATCTGAAATGTGCAACCTGCAATGATGATGATTTTATGCTTAAATGATATGCAAACAAACAAACACAAACCACATTGCCATTTTATTGTTGGAAATAAAAATATGAAAAACAAGGATCACAAAATCTTGAATGAAAAGACGCTTTTTTATTGATAATGATAAAAGGGTTGTTCACACACATAAAAGATAAGGCCCAACAAATAAAGACCATTATGCCCCGGGCAGAGCATATGGCAATACATTAATCAAAACAAAACAATTACTCTTCATAAGTCACAGTGATAACTTCTTCCATGGTCCAATTCTTCAAGCCTTGGCCGGGGAGGCATGGCTGGATCCATGCATCCATGTCACAGTCACTATCTCCTTCTTCGTCAGATACGACGTTGATCTCTTCAAACACCACCCTAACATTGGTGAATTGAACAGGTCCTTTGTAGCGAGGAGCGCTTGAAGAAGATGCGTATGGGTTGTACCCTAATCCGAACTTGTCTTGTTTGTTGGGGATGCTTATCACCTCCCCCCATCCTTTCGCTGATCCAGACTTCACCGCAGCTTGGGCTTCCTTGTAGGATGACATAGCAACTTCTGGCGCCTTGGCTTCAAATGTTGCTTTCTCTTTGATTTGGACGGTCTCAAAGGCTTGGCACAGGGTTTCGTGAATTTCACCATCGACCTCCACATACTTGAATGAGGACAGATGGCTTACCATGATGTCTTCCTCTCCACAAACAGTCACAATGTTATCACCCACCATATACTTCAGCTTTTGGTGTAGGGTTGACGTCACCGCTCCTGCTGAGTGTATCCAAGGCCGACCCAATAGACAGCTATATGCCGGCTGGATATCCATTATATAGAAAACCGCATCAAAAACCTCAGGACCGACCTGAATTGGCAAGGTTAGCTCTCCAAACACGGACCTCCTTGTCCCATCAAAAGCTCTGACCACCATATCGCTTGGCATACATATTATCCCTCGAGTGTCTATCTTCATGAGGGCTTTCTTGGGTAGCACATTTAATGACGACCCAGTGTCTACCAATACATGAGACCAAACGACACCTCTACATTCCATAGAGATATGCAGAGCCAAGTTATGATTCCTTCCTTTCGATGTCAAATCACGGTCAGTGAATCCCAAACCATTCCCTGCATTGACATGGGCCACTACTCCTTCCAACTAATTGACGGATATTTCTTGTGGCACATAAGAATTATCCAAGACTCTGAGCAAGGCGTTCCTATGAGCCTCGGAACATAACAACAACGACAAGATAGAAATTTTTGAAGGCGTCTGTTGCAGATGATCCACGATCTTATAGTCGCTCTTTCTTATTAGGCGCATGAACTCTTCTGCGTCTTTCAGCACGACTTCTTTTTCTCCAGCCTGAGAGCTTTCCTCCACTACTACCTTCCCTTTACCTTTATCAGCTCTTTCTGCACTTACTTCGGGAGGTGCAAATATCCTCCCACTTCGAGTCATTCCCCCGGTTCCCACCAAGTTGTCAACTGAGTCCAAAGGCAAGCCTTTTAATTCCTGTTTCTGTCTATTGCAGTAGACTTCCGCTCCATAGTTCCAAGGGATCGCCTTGGAGTTTTCATAAGGTATAGGTCATGCCTTCATAAAGATGATGGTAGGTCGTGCTGGCGGCGCGGAAATAGTGATTGTTTTGTAAGGGATAGAGATGGTGGCCACCTCATCTTCTTTCTTACTGACTATCTTCTCATTCTTTTCCTCACAGATCTTGTCAAACTGCAAAACACCTTCGTTTATCATACACTGTATATAACTCTTCAAACTCTCACACCCTTCAGGATGGGCAGCACAATTTTCACAATCCTTTTCACACCCGGGAAACACCCCACCTTCTAACAACTTGCATATTACGAAACATAAAGGAGTCTTCAATTCTTCAACATCATATACCAGATCTAAATCCTCCCCTTCAACAACAACATTTACTCTACCTGCTCCATGATTTGGCATAGGATTCTGATCAACATTCGGCGCATCATGGTTGAAATTAATGGCCCTACTATCAACAAGGTCTTGTACCTTGTTCTTGAAGGCTTTGCAATTATCAATATGATGGTCGGGAGCACCAGAGTGGAAGTCACACCTAGCATTGGCGTCATACCCGGGTGGTGGTGAGCCATTAAGAGGGGCCATCGTCCTTTTCTGGACCAACTGCAATTGCAATAAGTGTTGTAGTAGCTGAGAGTAAGGCATTGGTGGTGCGTCAAAGTGCCTATCTACCATCCTTCTTCGGTCTTGATACGGTCTTGGCGCGTAATTCTGTTGTTGTGGTTGTTGCTGTTGACGTGGTTGTTGCTGAGGTTGTACTGCCGGGATGGCAATACTAGCTACTTGTGGTTGTTGTTGATAGTACGGTCGTGGGCGATACTGATTCTGATTCTGGTTCCAATTTTGATTCTTAAAACTGATATTGCATTTGTCTCAATCTCCTTTCTTTTAATACCGAAGTTCTTTCTTCCACCTCCAGATGAGGTCCCTTCTCCAGCTTGTATTTTACCCAATTTAATCCCATTTTCTACTCTCTCGCCTGTGATGATCCGATCTGAGAAACTTCCAGACATGTTGCTTATCAATTTCTCATAATACACACCAGGTAGTGCAGCTACAAACAAGTCGATGAGTTCTCTCTCCACCATTGGAGGTTGAACCCTCGCAGCCAACTCGCGCCATCTCTGGGCGTACTCCTTGAATCCTTCATTGTTCCTTTGCGATAGGTTCTGTAACTGTACATGATTCGGTGCTAGGTCACTGTTATACTGGTAGTGTTTGACAAAAGCTTCTGCCAAATCCTTCCAACTTCTGATATATACCGGCTCCAGTCCCATATACCATTCTAAAGATGGACCTGACAAGCTATCTTGAAAGAAGTGCATCAGCAACTTCTCATCATCGGAGTATGCAGACATCCTTCAGAAATAGGAGCGAATATGCACCCTTGGACATGTTGTTCCTTTGTATTTATCGAAATCTGACACTTTGAACTTTGGAGGAATCCTAAGTCCCGGAATCAATCCCAGATTGGACATGTCAAGACCCATAGTATTCTGGCCTTCAAGAATGCTCCTCATCTTTTCTTCGATTGCATCGAACCTTCTATTAGCGTCAGATCGTAATCCTGCCCCAAGGTCTCCCATGGAGAAGACGTCATCTTGCTCATCTTGGTTCCACTGAGGACCATTGTTAACAGGCACGGCGCCCGCCGCAACTGGGATGGGAATTCCATCTTGGTTTTCTCCACCCGGAATATTGACTACAGTTGGACCACCATTGGCCTGCGAAGTGCTACCATTAGCTGGAGGAGGAACAACAGTAGTTCCTCCATGCAAAACACCATTGCCATCCACTCGAGCTATCAATGGTTGAACCAGAGTTCTCAATTGTTCCTGCCCATTGGCTACCCCTTGCATTGTTTCCATGAATTGCGTCATCTTTTCCGTAAACTCCTGCAACTCTTGTTGTACTTGATCCATGACTCTTCGTTGGTTCCCTCTTGTGTTGTATGAACGTTGAGAAGTCAGCTTGCTCTTTCTCTTTCTTTTCTTCTGAAATGGCAAGCGGTATGAGGTCGGGTTTCAGGGAATGCAAAAATGATGCGTGGGTATATGCAATGCTCAGAAATGGAATAAGATCGCTAGAATCGAAGGGAAAATATACACCTGCAACATAAATACATGTCAATGTTAAGTGCAAATGAAAAATGCAAATGCAACAGGGGATCAAGGTTGTTGCGCTGCTGACTGAGAAGAACCAGCGCTTCGCTTTGGCAAGAACATAACACTGTCATAAGGACCCACTGTATCAAGAACACAGGTTCACATTGACAAGACAACTGGGTAGGTTGAAGGTTAAAGTTTCCTGCATAACCCTCCCCACTCACAGGTATGAACCTATCACTGATAAGGTCTGGCATCCTATGCGGTCATCAGCATCACAAACTTTCGAGAAACGATGATACGTTCACCATTTCTAGTTTGGCATCATAGTCTAACGAAGCGGCCTCACTTAGCTGACTCCCAAATGATCGGTCCCCAGAGTCGACAATCCTCAGATCCAACATCCTCTCAACTGTTCGAAACATACTAGAAAGGTAGTCATCAAAGAGAATCTCGTCTGAGCACATATTTCGTGGGAACTAGTGCATGCCAAACATACAGGTTCACCACTACTTTCCGCTTCTAATGTTATAGTTATACTTAAGCCTGGGTTCTAGCTTATCTCGTAATGGAACATTCCCCCCAACAGCACAACAACAATGATAATATACAATGCGGGAAAGTAAAAATGCAAATACACACCCAGAGATAAACAAACAAGCGCTAGGATTGACTCGCACAAGGAACCAGTTTCCCCAGCAAAGTCGCCAGCTGTCGGCTCGCTGCGAAGAGGGGCCGGAAAGGACAGAAGAGTCGCCACCGTTCGTTATTTATCCGAAAGAGAGGGAAAGGAAACGATCAGATAAAACCTACGGAAAAAGGGAGAAGACAGGTCATCGCAACCAAATCTTAGGTTCGGGAGTCGGTTACGCAAGGGGAAGGTATGAGCACCCCTCACGTCCGTCGTACTCGATGGGATCCACGCTTGTTATCTATCTAAAAAGGGTGTTAATCTATCTAAGCTACTGGCCACAAGGACAAAAGGAAAGAAAAGAGACTCGAAAGAGCATCGCCGCTCTATGCTTACGTACTCCCTCGTGCAATGGGAAAGTCAGAGTCAACGTAGTTCGGAACACTACGGGTGAAGGTGGGGAAGGTTGCTCGCCAAGACATCATCATATTGTGCCTACTTATCCTCGTCTGGTACGATAAATTAGAGCAAACATAGTTCGGGCTGACACGACCACAGATTGGTTCAAGTGTTTTAACCGAGTAGGGTTAAACCTTCGTTCTAGCAGTTAGGTGTATTGTTGCTCGACCATTGGAGACTTAGGCGTTACCTGTTTGCGGTAGAACCAAGAGTTAACAACACTCTCTTTGAAAATGGTTTTCAATTAATCCCGAAGGATAAAAAAATTTGATGTTTGTTTTTGAGTCTTTTAAGAAGAAGAAGTGAATTGAATTGTGTTTTTAATTCATGTTGCACTAAAGACTATGACTTAGGAGCGAATGCGTCGCATATCGCCCAAATAGCATACATTAAACACTATAGACAATTGAGAGGAGGCCCCCCAATCATCATTTCCTAAATTCTTAAGGCTCGTAGCGTACAACACTTATTATCCTTTATTAGGTGTCTTGAAGAAGTTTTGAGATGAGAAGAGAAGACACAATCTAAAAGGGAGACTAAACTCAACCTAATGTTATCATGCAATGTACACCTATGATTGAGATGAAAAGGGAAGACTACCCTAATGTTATCATCCTTGTACTGAACACTTAATGTCTCTCCTAATCCCATCTTAAACAAATGGGACTAGGAATCCTAAGGGATCATGGCAAAGAAAACCAAGTAAACACAAGATATATCAATCACAAATGAGATGAAAGAAAAAGATGCAAACATGGAATGCAACACAAAGAAAAGAGGGAGGAAAAAAGTGTCGGGCAACAACCACCACAAGTACATCTCAACCTCTTAAAGCCATGCAAAAGGATGCAAAACAAAAGAGAAATGCAAACAAGAAGACTTGAACAAGTTCAAGCCAAAAGTGAGATGAAATGGGAGAAATAGAATTCCTACAATCACTTGAGCATCAATCACCAAACCAAAGGCAATGAAAGAAAGCAAAAGGAGAAGACATGATCAAGATGAGGATGGAAGCATGGGCTTGGGCAGCAAGCAACACAATGAGAAACCTCAACCATAAACATCAAAATGATCATGCAAGAAAGAAACCAAAAGAACTTCTCAAAGTGGCCTCTCATCCAAGTCAAACTCAAAGTGCAAATCAAAAGCACCAAATCAACTTGAATGAGTCCCCAAGGTCCTAGGACAGAAGTGAGAACAAGAGAAGAGGATTCACAAAGGAAAGAAGGAAGCAAAGCAAGGCAAGTTGCAAGATGAGGCATGTTAAAGAGCCTAAGCTCTAAACACTTTCAACATTCAACATCAAATGGGAAGCCTTAAACAAATGCAACTTGTAACACAAACCACACCAACTTTAGAACCTATAAATTTGCAACCAGCCACTTCAACATGTTAGAAATTTGAACCAAGAGGAGTTGGAAGCATATGGGATCCACAAGGGTCATCTCCCACTAAAACTAGGTCAACTGGTATGTATGAACCATTCCTAGGGTGACTTGACTTGCAAGGTACACCAAAAATAAGAAAATGATTCAATAAAATCCAAATAAAATGCACAAAGCTCACAAAGGAGTTGGAAACTAGAGGCCAAAGCAAAAAGACTAAAATCCAATCAAAGCATCACCAAAGGAGTTGATCCACTAAGGGTGTTCCACTTTGGATGAGGGTTGTCGAGGGTCAAATAGAAGCAAATGAAAGTCAGCCAAAAATAGGTCAAACCTTGACGAAAACCAGCCTCAAAGACACCTCAACTCATCATCAAAATGAAAAGGAAGTCTCACTCATTGGTGGTTTCAAATGGTCTATGAATCAAGCAAGAACAAATGGAAAACAAGTTAAAAACACTTCCAATCATTAAATTCAAATTAAATTGAAAAATAAATGGAAAATGAAATTAAAAATTATGAAAAATTAAATAAAAAAAATTAAAGTGTTAGAAAATATTTTTGATTGAATTTTATCATGATTGGAAGTATTTTTAATCAATTAAAATCAAAACAGACATAAAATAAAGAAAATTAAACAATTAAAACTCAAAACGGTGCAAATAGCAATGATTCACGTTGAAAACCAATGGGCTGATCAAAAGAGGGGTGTGGATAGCATAAAAAGCCCAATCCACCCAGCCAGAATCAAATCGTTGCGCTTCATTTAACGATGTGGCAGTCAACATCCACGCGCGCAGGTCAAACACATCTGGATCGTTCATCTGAGCCAGTCAAAGATTCAACTCAATGACACATCATCTTCACCTGCGTTTGAACTAGACGCCGGAGCCTTTGCTCCGGTCGTCTTCTTCGGTGAGGTGGCCGGAGTTCAGATCTGCAAACCTCACCAAAACTTACCAAATCTTATATCAAAATGAAGCTAAAGTAACATACATTCCAAATCCAGGCTCCATTTGTTTTAAACATGTGCCAATAAGGAGAATCGAACAAATTAAATTTGGAATGCACATCTGCAAACTTCATCAAACATGGAAATCAAATATTCAAACATGGCCTACATGAGGTAGCGCTTCAGATGCAGCCAATATGGACCTAATCCAATGCCTAAGATGAGAGAAAAGTTGATTGAGAGTTTACCTAACGGAGACACTCCGTTGGTGCTTCTACAACTTGCTTGCTTGCTCCAAAAGATGCAGATCCACTCTAATTTGCTTGAGGAAGAAGACTCTTACTTCAATTTGAGTTGAATTGCCTTGGATCGTGATTCACGATTTTGAATTTTTCTCTCAAATTTCAAAACTAATTTTGCTCTTCCCTTCATGAAAATGCACTTCTGAGCATCCAAAATGAAAATGGAACTTATATATGATGGATTTGGATGAGAATTAGAGGCCCATTAAGCCTGGTTGTGATGTAATTTGAAAATTCCCAAAATAGAAATGCCTTCTCATGCACACGTGAAAACTGCTTCTAACCCACATGGAAATGGCTTGGATTTGCAGCTGATAACTTGAATTTCACATTGGAATTGAAGTGGGCTTTGTTTGTGGTCCAATTATGAAGTTTGAATGAGAAACTTCTTCGTGAAGTAAGCCTCATTTGCTCGTGTTTTTGCTAGCATAGACCAAGATAATTTTTTACATTTCACTTGTTGGAACCTTGTGAATAAAATTGAATCAAAACATGGCATGAAAAAGACCTATAACCAATTCAGTTCAAATCATGATTTTAAGTTCATTTTCACTTGAAATTTCACACCCAATGTCCATAATAACTGATAATTCATGCCAATCTTGAGTTTCATGATGTAATTGAAGTCATTTATAGCAACTTTCATGTTGGTTGAAGTTTCATTTGAAGTACTTAAGTGCATGAGAATGACCCATAATGAAAATGATCTATAATCAAAGTTTCCAGAAATACCCTTTCTCGACAAGCTCCATAACTTGAGTTCCACAAATGACATCAAGGACTTCTAGGACTTTTTGAAAAGCTAAGATTATGAGGAATAACTTTCATGTTTATAAAAAGTTGAGGAGAAACATGATTCTACGTCAAAAATGTCTTGGAAGTGAGTTGACTTTTATTGACTGAAAAATATGTTCATTTGAGACCTATAACTTGATGGCATCATAACTTGAGTTCTACAAACCCAATGAATGAGTTCTAGTACTCAAAAGAAATATTAGATCAGGCCCCACAAGTCTCATGTTTACATGAGAATGAGATTGAACTTGTATCTTGAGGTAACTGGTCCTTGAAGTTAGGCACTAAAGAAGAGGATTTTACACTGAAACCCTAATTTAGTAACTTCTTAGACTCTTGACTCTTCTTGATTTGAACTTGATATGACATCCTAGATATCTCAACATGACTTCCCATGACTCCAATGACTTAAAACCAAGTCTCCAACTCCTTCAAGCCCACAGCTAACTTTGAGTTAAGCAGATGAAACCCTAGGTGCACACCTTTTGACTGCAACCTCTTGCAAGTGAAATGAATGGATAGACCAACTCCAAAATGAATTCAAAAGCACTCACTAAGCTTCTTAAACACCACTTATCCACAACCATGGCCTAGTGAACCCCTGATGATCCTCAATTGCCCTCCAAGATAGGAGGCAATCAACACTTGTCAATCTTCTCTCTCAGAGAGCTTTGACCACTTCTTGATGATTGTAAGCATTAGATAACTTGAATAAGCACTCCTGGTTGAGCTTGAAACCCTTGATAACCTTCTCTTGAAAGGCACGCCTCCTTTGATTCCCTGCAAAAGACAATGCTATGCATATGCAAATGCTAAAGAATGAAATGAAACATAAGCCAAGTAAAGAAAAAGGTTGGGCAAATTTTGGGGTACAACACCCATTGACCATGGTTTTGAGCCATATCCTCGATGAGAGTGCAAGCTTCAGGGTAGGGTTTATTTATCAGAGCGCCACCAGCGTCAGTGTTGATGGTCATCTTAGTGTTATAATGAAGTCCATTATAGAAGGTATGAATGATTAGCCATGATTCCAGGCCATTGTGTAGACATATTCTCAAGAGGTCTTTATATCTCTCCCAAGCCTCAAAGAGCGATTCACCTTGGTTTTGAGTGAATCTGGTTATCTGGTTTCGAAGAACAGCTGTTTTACTTGGGGGAAAATATATAGCAAGGAAAACCCTCCTAAGGTCTTCCCAAGTTGTTATAGAATTAGATGGAAGGGAATATAACCATGTAAGGGCTTTGTCTCTGAGGGAGAAAGGAAATAGTCTTAGACGAATCGCCTCAGAAGTAGCACCATTGGTTTTAAAAGTGTTAGCTAATTGGATGAAGATTTTTAGATGTTGATTCGGGTTCTCAGAAGGGAGACGCCTGAATTGGTTTTGCTGCACTAATTGTAATAGGGAGGGTTTTAGTTTGAAATTGTGAGCAAGAATATTAGGGTTTACAATACTAGATCTGGGTTCGTCATCGGATGGTTGAGCAAAATCCTTAAGGGGTCTTTGGTTACGGTCTTCGACCATATTTTCCTTAATTCTATGAAGTAAGAGACGTGCGTGAGTGTAACATTCAGGTTCCTCTAAAGGATCTATAAGACTGTTGGTGCTGCAAGTTCTTTGCATTGACCAGTAGGTAAAACCTTAGTCTAGACGGCGTAACAATAAGGTACAAAATTTTGATGAAATTGGTCCCCGGCAACGGCGCCAAAAACTTGATGCGGTATTTTCGCAAGTATACGAATTGAGTCAGAGTAAAATAAAAGATTATCGATCCCACAGAGACCAAACATCAATCTATCGATTTCTATTGTTACGATGTTTATCTAAGGCAAATCAATCGGGAGTTCATGAGTGCACAGTAAAAGTAAAGTACAAAGATATAGAATTCAATTTAAAACAACAGGCTTGAATGTAATTCACACAACCAGGTATATTCCAAATGCTTGTAAATAGAACTTCTAATGGGGTAATGTTTTCTACTTATGAAAAGAACTAATTTAACGGGAACTGTCACTTTCGTGAATTCACAACCGAGTTTATCCCTTAACTAAACCCTCTTATTGTCACTTATAAAAAGGCGCGCGTTGCGTTAAAGTAATAAACCTATTTTTAAGAAATATAGTTTCTTAACTCAGTTGAAAAGTATTTTGACTTGGAACTTTTAACAAAAAGAGGTTCATGCGAACCGGACTTTAAACCCATAAACGTGTCCGAAAATAGTTTTAAAATCGTATTTCTAAAGTATTAAAAACTCCTACTTAACTGGACAAAGCGCTTTCGCTTCCTTTGAACAGCTAAGACTAACCTTGTTTAACCAAAGGTTGGACGACTTTCGATCTTACCCAACAGAAATGAAGTGCAGAAAACTTGTGTTAAATATCAGAATAACCCCTAAGTATTTCTATTGACAACTTCTATGGAATACTACTTTCACTATGATCCTTATATTCTAACCTTTAAAATTTAGCCGGACATGGAAATGTAAATAGACATGTTAAATAATGCGAGAAAAGTAAATATTATGAGAAAGTAAATGGTACGGAAAAATAAATATTGCGAGAAAGTAAATGGTGCGGAAAAGTAAATATTGCGAGAAAGTAAATGGTGCGGAAAATTAAATATTGCGAGAAAGTAAATGGTGCGGAAAAGTAAATATTTTGAGAAAGTAAATGGAAACCTGCTCCAAACGGGAGGTTTTAAATCTAGTACAACTGGAAATAAATGACTGGAAAGAAAATAGCGGCAGGATTAACTTCTACTAGAGTGCTCCAAACTCGATTACAGACTCGACCGAACAATGTGATAATATATGACTTGAGTTCTGTAACTATGCTTGGATGCTTAAAAAGGATCAAGAACTCAACTATTTATAGCCTTGGAAAATCTATGGAAAGACCAAAGTTCCCCTCCACTTCTTTTGGGAGGGAAAACAAACTACAGAGGTGGCGCCCTCCATGTGAATCAATGGAGAAAGAAGTGGAGATTGTGGCAATTGACAGCAGTTGACTCTTATCCAAGTCCTGGCCTACCCTATGGCTCCCGCCATGGTGGATGCCATGTGTACAATTTCCTTAAAAACTGATTTTTCTTGCCCGTTTTTCTTCATTTCCTCGCGAGGAGCTCTGGGAATACAAAATCCTGAAAACAAAACAAAATAAAAGCATAACACAAGAAAATAGCAATAAAATCCTAAAAAACATGTGCAATCCGAGTCAAATACATAGTATGATTCAGTGTTATCACCGTACACGCCAAACATGTAGCCTACCACAATTGACTTCTACCAGTGCTACAAATCTGTTAGTGAAGCGAGTTACAGTTGGAGGAAAGGATAACAATTTGGTATGTAAAAGAAAACAACAACGGCGAGTTCAAATCTTGAACACTAAACAATGTTCAATTTAAAATGGAAATATTTGATTACCGGAATCATAATCATAATAGCAATATCTTTTCCTTCCAAAACAAGAATTAGCATCTTATTTTTTCTTTCCAAACCGGAGTTGATGAAAAATATTAGCATTCAATTCATAATCAATTCATATTTCCTATAAAAGCAAATAGAAAATTCACACAAAAAGAACACAGCATACACACGGGATTTATACGTACTAGCTACTATGAATCTCACGCGAAGAAGACGCACATCCAAGCCACCACAAACCGCAGAAATTCACCACTCGTTCGTGTTATTGCTCTCCACCATCAGTGAATCGGTAGACTTCTTCTTTAATCCTTGTTTAGACTTGTAGTGATGTATGATATTGTTATGATTCTTTGTTATTTTCGAAATTGATGAAGACATTGAGAGAGAAAGGAAGAGGTTTCTCCTGCCGCCGCCGGCTTAGAGCCATGGCACGATGAAGATATTGTTTTCGGCGGTCGATTTTGCTAAAGAGAGAAAAAGAAGGTGACAGACAAAAAGAATGATGAGACGAAGCGAGGGTGGGAAAGAAGCCGACAGAGAGAGAGAATTGTGATGTTTTTCTCTCATTGTTTTTTTTCTCTCTTTCATTATTGTTGTTGGTTTGGGCCAGATGAGTAGGAAGGAGACCTGACCCAATGTTCCTTTATTTATTTATGAATTCTTTGGGCTTTGAATATAGGTCTAATGACATGCTCTCCTTTTGATACACCACCCTTTCTTATTTGCACACTATTTTTTTTTAGATTCTATCTTTTATTTGGTTTCCTTTATTTTTTACAATAAATAAGTTTATTTGTGACATTGATTGGGATGCAAAACTAGATATTTAAAAGTATGCATAATGTTTTAACTTTAGATTGGGATTAATTTATGATGAATTTAAGTGGTGATTATTTGATTAGGGTTCGTGATTAGCTTTTAACCTAAATTCTTGATTCATCCTTAATATAAATTTGTGGTTAATCTTTGATTCATTCTTAATTTAGATTGGCGATTAATTTTTGGTTTAGATTTACGAACAGTGAAGATACACTCAGTTTCTTGCAAATTTCTTGATGCATACTTGTTGACAGTTGCCACCGTGACTTTAATACACTGCCTGATGATCGCTTGTGACACCTTTGCATGTGATTGATCGTTTACCATTTTGATTTCTGTATTCCTTTAGAGTGGTGGTTCAACTTTACCTTCGATAAACTGAATCAAGATTAGACGTTGGGATTTCAATCTTTGACATGATAACATCAGGATCCACTTCCATTTAACCTAACCTTCAGGCCATAACGTTAGGGTAGTCGCCCTTTTCTCATCCTCAACTATAGGACAATTTGCATGATAACGTCTAGGACCAAGTCCCCCATAGATCTCGCGTTGCTTCCCTCTTTCTTCTCTCAAACCAAGTAAAAAACTTAATAAAGACAATGTGCAAAGTGCGTCACGAGCCTTAAGCACATAAGAAAAGATGAGTTGATGCATTTCTAACCCCATCTTAGGGTACTTTGTGTGCAAGACGTTTGGATCGCTACTGTCGCGGTGAGAATTGGATAATAATATATTGATTAACTTTAATCACAAATCATTTTTCACCATAGATCTTTAATTTATCTGAGGGAGAGGAAAAAGAACAATAACAAATAAACATGTAATACAAAAACAAAGCAAAAGAGAATCTAAGATTCGGGGGTTGGTTATACCTAGAGAAGGTGCTAGCATCCTAAGTATTTGTAGTACTCTACAGGAAGCTCTTGTTTTATTGTTTTATTTGTTATTTTTTCTGCTAAGGGTGAAAAGGAAAAAGGAGACCTAAGGTGTTATTCCTAAGTATGCTCGCCAAGAATTTGCATCTTATGCCTACGTATCTTGACGGGAGTGGAATTAGAGCATTTGTAGTTCCCCTCGAAGGGTGAAAATAATGTTTATTGATTAGTTTTAGGAGAAGAGACAAGTTGTCATCTTAAGGAGAATACTCAACTAAACCACCACAAACACGTGGAAGATTGATCTTTGCTTCACATTGAGAGAAAGGCTCCAACTCGGATATAGAATCGACTAGTATATCATATACCTCTCTCAAGTGGAAAAGAATCAACATCTTTCTCAATTATATCATGGGGTAGGAGAATTACATCTCAACTAAGGATGACTAGTGTCTGATTCTCTCATGATAAAAATGGATCTAACTGTAAATTATCTATAGTTGAAATGGTAATAATAAGGGAGACTTTCAAAGGGATAGCAAGTTCTAGGATTACAAGAAGTATATACAAGAAGACACAAAATGCAAATAAAAATATAAATGGCAAGAGTGTCAACAACAAGGGATCCTCCTTTGGAATCGGGCAACAAGAAATTATTAATTAATGTAAATATAAATATTTATATCAAATAATAATTATGACACAAATTTATTAACATTTTAATATAATTCAAATTAACTAATGAAAAACTAGAATTAAAAATACTAAAATAAATAATTAAAATATTTTTGGTATTTTTATTCTTATAAAAGTAATTAAAACAATTTTTTTACTTCTTTCTATGCTAAAATAAATTAATTGAAATATATATATTTTTAGTCTTTTTAATATTACAAAATTAAATAATAAACTAAAAATAAGGAAATCTTTTTGCTCTTTTCTAACATTATATAAATAATAAAAAACAAACTTAATTAATAGAAGTGACTAAGAATAATGATAACTGATATCCAAAAATCAATTAAATTTGCTTATTTCTATTTATCTTTTTAAAATAAAAATTCATATAGTATTGACTAGAAAAAATAATGAAAGAGAATATGCTAATTATAATTAAGAGGTAGTGGTGATCAAAACAAAATAAAATTAAAAATCAACTATTCATTAATATTTGATACGTGACAGTATATAATATATAGTATTAAAATGTGATATATGTAATATATACATAAATATATGATAAATGGTGATGCCTAACATAAACTATAGACAACCAAAAATAACTCATATACTTAAATTATAAAACTAAAGAAGCTACCTCAACCAATATATGTAAAATAAACACCATGTGACACTCTAAGTGGTACTACCAAGACAAACATAAAATTGACATAGATACAAAACAGCATCAACTTTTCAAAATAAAGGGTGAGTTTTCAATTTTACCTCCCTCAAATGCCCTTTTTCCTTGCGTCGCCGCCTCTCTGTCACTTTCTCTCGATGTCATGTCGTGATTTGTGAAAAACTTTGCAGTTTAGATGTGAGGAAGATGAGGTATGAGTGTTCTTTTTTTTTTTGTGATTGCTTATTTTTTCTAATGCATATATATCGGACTAGAAAATAGGCAAGAATGATAATAACAATTAACACATTATTTTTTTCATTTTTTTTATAATAAGACAAGAATAAAAGGAATTAAAAATCACGTTTTTGTGTTTTTATGACAAAATAAGAATAAAAGGAATTAAAAATCATGTTTTTTGTTTTTTTATGATAAGACAAGAATAAAAAGAATTAAAAATTATGTTTTTTTGTGTTTTTTATAATTAGACAAGAATAAAAAGAATTAAAATTCATGTTTTTGTTTTTTTTATGATAAGACAAGATTAAAGAGAATTAAAAATTATGTTTTTATATTTTTTAAAAAGAAAATATTAATAAATAAATAAAAAATAAAATTAGCTAATAAAAATAAAATTTTACATTAAATATCTATTTAAATATAAATAAATTAAATGATTATTTAAATAAAAAATATTAAAAGACGAAATAAAAAGTCGGGCAGAAAAGTGCTCGAAAAAATAAAATGAACACACCAAAATAATCAGCGTGAAATAAACATATTAGAAAAATATAGGGTTTGGTCAGATTTTGAAATAAATTTAGATCGGTTTGTTTGTAAATCCAACAAATTTATTCTGACTGACATTTCGGGCACTATGCAAGATGAAGTACATATTATGCTATGCAGATGATACAAAACATAATCTTAGGGTCAAAATTTAGAGTATGACAGAAGCCCTTATTTAAGTTTCTTCTATCCGGAGATACAAAGATTGAAATCTTCGTCTCGACGTGATAGGAGAGACTTAAATACAAACATGCATAATTTTTGGCTCTAAGACGCCACAAAATGCTTATGATATGATATAATATGCAAGATAAAAATCTTGTGAGGAATGATGTCACAGGGGATAACTGCATATAGAAAACACTGAAACGTAGTTAAAGAAAGGAAGGCCCGACGAGGAACAACTTAGCAAGACTCCACATGGAAAGGTCCAACTCCACTAGGGGTGAGACTCAACTCCACTGGGGAAAAGGCACTTAACCATCACTGGGGATATCTTAAACACATGGTATCTCTAAAATAGAACAAAGGTGTGTATCGCCTACTACTAAGAAAATGGTAGCCTAAACAACAGGCAAGAAACTTGAAAAGATGGATAACCTACTACCGACAGATGGTAGCCTAAGAGAAGGTATCCAGTTGAAATAAAAGAACGTATATTACCTATTATCAAGTACATGATAGCCTAAGCCAAGGTAATAGACATGAAAGGAGAGATCACCTACTACCAAACACGGTAGCCTAAGCAAAGGTATCTGACCAAAAAGATACGGTATATTACCTGCTATCAAGCATATGATAGCCTAAGCAAAGGTAATAGACTTGTGTTGTAGTGAGAATCATGATGTCAAGCTATTGATTAACTTGAATCTTAATTCATTAAATTCACAACCGGACTTTGATTTATCCAAAGGAAAGGTTAAAGAAAGAGAGACCTTTTGCGCAATGTAACAACAACGCTAAGAGATCGGCGATCAGGGGTTGGTTATGCTTAGGGTAGGTATTTCACATCCTAAACATCTGTTGTACTCTATAGGAACCTTTTGCATGTTTGTATGCTAAGTTGCTTGCTATGGTTTGGGATTAAGGTTGAGGTTTTGAGATAAAGGCCTAAGGTTATTCTTGGGTTTGCTCGCAAAGATATTGCATCTTTTGCCTATGTATCCTAACTAGGATAGAATCAGAGTAATCATAGTTCACCTCACTGAGGGTGGATGAACACTTGATTATGATCAAGGTTCAAAGGGGAACAAACATAACAATGCTAGTGTTGAGTTTAACAAAACTCTCTATTCTATGTTTAACACTCAAGGGGATTGACTCAGACAAAAGCCAAGAGGGGAGTAAGTAATAATGACAATGATCCTTACATAAAGTTGACAAACTCTATCTTAAAGTTCTAATGGAAGGATAATTCTAACAAGGGATAAGTATTTAGACTTAAATCAAAGTATAATGGATATAGGTTCTAACTTAACTAAGTTAAATGACCTAATGACTTAACCAAGTCAAGGGGAGGGGTAAGAGCTATTTATGACTCTGGGGGTCAACAGAGAAATTTTCCTTTGGAATAGGAGAAAGATGAGGCAACTGGATAAGAACTAACAAGTTTAACATAAAGACATAGAGGTAACCACCATCAATGCAAGTAGAGAATATGTGTAACAACAACAAGTTCATCTATAACATTCAAAAAAGATTGTTGAAAACAAGTTATAACTTGAAGCAAGCATGGTGCAAGGATCAAATGGGATTAAATGTAACAATATAAGACCATCTGAACATGTATTGATAACAATCAAACAAGGAAAAACACAAGAAATGTTACAACAATTCAAGTATTTGTTCATGGATTCATGGGGAAAAGTAAGCAAGTTTCATGGTAACAAACAAGTCAACAATCAACCCTAGCATGTTATGGTTCTAACAAGACACATAAATAAGTAGATTGAGGCATGGACAACATATTCAAGAGGTTACAACATCAAGAATCATGTTATGAATCACAAAGAAGTTCAAGGTATATCATTCACATTCAAGCATTCACAAAGGCAAGAAACAAACCCTAAACATATTATGTTTCTAACAAGACACATAGACAAGTAGAATAAGACATGGTAAACACATTCAAGAGGTTACAACATCAAGAATCATGGTATAGGTCACAAATGAAGTTCAACCGGCCATTTTCACATGTATGCATTCACAAAAGCAAGCATGAACATAACAAGGCAATGAATCAAACAACTTTGAATGTTTACGGACATTGGTTACAACCAATCATCCTAAGCTTCACCAGGGAAATTGGTAATACCTTACCATCCTAAAAATAGGTGGACATTTCCTATAACCAACAGGCTTTTAATGATGCTAGTAACGACTAGACTTCCAAGAAGATATGGTGATAACCAAACAACGATACCAATAGCTATTGGATTTAAACAACACCAATAACTACTGGACTTGACTGGGGAAATCGATAATGATCGAGCCACATACCAATAACAATTGGATTTAAAAAGATGCCAGTAACTACCGGACTTCTGGGAAAAATTGGTGACAACCAAATCAAAATACCAATAACAATTGGATTTTGAAAACATAGAAATTACTATGTCTCAGCAAAGTCGGTTGACTAACGGAACGTCGGCTGGGGGTTAGACTCAGGTAAACACCAGGCCTCAAAAGTAAATTGCGGTATTAGTGACGACTATCATCTTTGTAAACACCGATAATAAGTATCCGATAATGCTAGTTATAACTAGAATTACTGAGGATATAAGCATTTATCACAATAATACTTACTCCAGATAACTTGACAAAGTTAAGGTAACAACCAAAAGGTAAGCCCGTGGAAACAGATCTGAAGCGAAAGAGTTTGGTAACGACCAAAAAATATAAAGACAACATGCAGTAACTACTGGGGGAGGAACACCTGACATATTCTTGACAAAGAAAAACTGCCCAAACTAATCACAAAGACAAAAGCGAAAATGACCTGAAACACGAGGTATGCTCAAAAATGCACATGCTAAAGGTATGATGCAAATGCAATGTCGTAACGACTCCGTAGGGGAAGGAAACAAGAGATAAATATCGATCTATCACAACGGAAACAAGAAGAGAATCACACTGAATCCCAATGCTGGAGAATGGTATTATTCCTCTAGTGATTCTGCTGGGGAAGCGGTCTCTATTCTAAGAGACTTGCTGGGGGAAGAAGTTACTACTTCAATTCTATTGTCAAGAGAAATGCTTGGAGACGATTGAAGTTTCATAGCGCGGCGACGTAGGGGATGAAATTATGATATCAAGGTTTCAACCTTTCTGCTCTCATGAGAGGAGTTTTAATTTCACATTGTCATGTCACAGTTGACACTATGATTTGCTTGTTAATTTTAAAACAATTTTAGTTTCAAAATAAAACTTTTGTTTTCAAAAATCATTATTAACGAATAAGTAATGTTTGCATAATAAAAAATTAGAGCATAAAAGTGAGCACAAACAAAGATTGGTCAAAATCTGATTTTATTGAAGATGGAAACTTGCAAAGGAAAAGTCCCGTGGAATAATTACAGAAAATGGCAATATGGGAAAGGGTTACAAAAATCCAATAATCATCTGGTCTTATCTAACTAGAAGTCGGCCCTGACGTGTTGCTCCTGATGAGAGTAGTAGAAAGCGAGCCCTTTTGAGAATCTTCTGCATTCGTGACAACTCCTGATGCAGTGAAATGCCTTTGCCCCTAATTTTTGTCTGAATCACCTTTTTCGGGTTTTTGATTCACCGGGACGCTCATTTTTGCCAAGTCGCCTTTCTAGGTTTTCGACTCAGCGAGCTTTCTCATTCACTTTATCCCTAATATTTTGCCTGGATCTCCTTAATAGGTTGTTATCCACCGGGTTGCTCATTTTTTCCTGAATCGCCTTTCCAGGTTTTTGACTCAGCGAGCTCTTTTTAGGCATAGTATTTCCTTACTGCATCCGAGTTTATAGGCTGTGGGAGTTGTTCTCCGTCCATTGTTGTAAGGATCAGGGAAACTCCAGAAAAGTTCGTTTTCACAAAGAATGGGCCATCGTAGTTTGTCATCCACTTTTCGTGTGCGTCTCGATGCACTGGCAGGATCTTCCGGAGTACCAGTTCACCTTCTTTGTATTCTTTGACCTGGACCCTTTTATCGAAGTCCCTTTTCATCCTTTTTTGGTACAGCTGGCTATGGCACATTGACGTCATCCTCTTCTCATCAATGATATTTAAATTATCGAATCTTTCTGTCACCCACTCTGCTTCTTCAAGCTTGGCTTCCATCAAGACCCTTAACGAAGGTATCTCAACCTCGATAGGGAGTACTACGTCTATCCCTAAACCAACGAGAAAGGGGTTTCCCATGTTGAAGTGCATACGGAGGTTCGATATCCGAGTAGAGAAAAAGGCAACATTTCTTGCCAATCCTTATAGGTTAATACCATCTTTTGTACAATCTTTTTAATGTTTTTGTTCACAGCTTCAACAACGCCGTTCATCTTGGGCTGGTAAGGAGAGGAGTTGTGATGTTTGATCTTGAAACCGTCACAGAGCTCTTTCATTGTTTTGTTATTCAGATTCTTCCCATTGTTTGTGGTAATCTGATCGGGGATTCCATAATGACAGATGATCTCCTTTTTGATAAACCGGGCAACCACTTTCTTGGTCATGTTGGTGTAGGACGTAATTTCTACCCATTTGGTGAAGTATTCGATGGCGACGAGGAAGAATCGATGCCTGTTGGATTTGGGTTTGATTTTCGCAATCATGTCGATGCCCCATATCGAGAAAGGCCAAGGTGATGTCAACATATTCAGGGGATGAGGTGGCACGTGCACCTTGTCTACGTAGATTTGGCATTTATGGCATTTTCGGGCAAACAGGATGCAGTCAGTCTCCAGAGTTAACCAGTAATAACCAGCCCTTCAGATTTTCTTCACCATGGCATGGCCACTTGCATGGGTGCCGAAGGTGCCTTCGTGAACATCCGTCATTAACAGGTATGCCTCTCTCTTGTCGACACATCGGAGCAAGACCATATCATGGTTTCTTTTGTAGAGAACTTTGTTACTGATGAAGAATTTGGATGATAATCTTCGTATAGCCCGCTTATCAATTTTGGAGGCGTTGGTCGGATACTCTTGATTCTGAAGAATGTTCTTAATATCATAAAACCAAGGTCTTCCATCAGATTCTTCCTCTGTCATCATGATGTATGTTGGCGCGGTCTTTCTTTCGATGCAGATCAAAGGGGCCTCGTTGATAAACTGGACCTTCCACATTGATGCTAGCATGGCCAAAGCGTCTGCAATATGATTCTCAGCCCTCGTGACATGTTTGAAACTGATCTCTTCCGCGGATGGCTTCTTCTGTTCTGAATTTGTTCGACGTTGTTAAGGCAAATTGTTGAGGCCGCGAACGAGACGATCGGGACATTCGGGACATTGTTGAGGTCGCGGACGAGACGATTGTTGATTCTGCAGATGGCTTCTTCTGTTCTGAATTTGTTCGACGTATATGATGGCGTTCGCTTCCCCTTATTTTTCTTATGGGGATGATTGGGCAATTTCTTCACTGTGCTAGTGCTAGCTGCACTTGTCACCTTGCCGCTTTTTAATCCGGCTTCTACTTTTACACCGACAGCCACAGTATTAAAGAAATTTATTGTGACACTGCTGATCATTCTCTCATAGAATTCTAGTCAAATAGTATCCACAAACCTGTCGGCCAACTCTTTTTCAGCTAGTGGCGATTCTACCTGGGAAGCTGTCTCGCGCCATCTTTGCGCATATTCTTTGAAGGTTTCCGAGTTTTTTTGGGTCATCCTCGGAAGTTGACGTCGGTCTGGTGCTAGGTCCATATTATACTTATATTGTTGTATGAACGCATTAGACAAGTCCTGAAAATAGTGGATATTGGATTGATCCAGGATTAAATACCACTTAGCAGAGGCGCCTTTCAGACTATCCTGGAAGCAGTTGATCAACAGTTTATCATTCTCGATATGCGGAGCCATGCGCCGACAGTACATTATTAGGTGGACTTTCAGGCAGGTAGCCCCTTTGTATTTCTCAAATACAGGCATTACGAATTTTGGTGTAAATACCAAGCCTGAAACTAAGCACATGTCTTTTGCGTCAGAGCCGAAGACATTATTCCCCTTTATGGCCTTCATCCTTTTGGCCATTATATCCATCTTGACCCGCAAGTTTTCATGTTTTTCGTCTTCAACTTCGGACCCGTCTGGTATGTCAAATATTGGCTGGTGGTGATTGAAGATCGGTCGAGCCTGGGCTTGAGTTCCAGCTTGAGTGTATATCGGATTCTGAAAATCCGTCATCAGAGGAACACTCTGTGGGTTCAAATATGGCTGATGGTTGAACAGTTGGGTGTCGCTGAGTGGAGGTATGAAATCCCTAGTGATGTCGAAGGGATGATCCGTCGCTGAAGTTACTGGTGGTGTATGGACTATTGTCGTTGCATTAATTTTAGACACTACAGTGTCTTGTGTGTCCATCTTCGCTCTAATCACCTGAAGAACTTCCATTATTTGGCTGACGTTGCTGTGCAGTCCTTCAATGTCATTGTCAATCTGATCAAACCTTTGGTCTTGTTCGGCCATTCTCCTTTGAGCGCAAGCTCTTGTGTTTTACTGATGGGAGTTCAGTGTAATTCTGATAGCACAAAACATAGAATAAGCCGGAGAACCAATGAAATGCAAAATGATATGCAAAATGCAGATGTAAATGCAAACCACGCATTCAAGAAACAAACAAGTTTTGCTTACGAACAAAGTTAAATTAACATGTAACGACGTGTCGCTTATCATTGACAAATGAAAGCTTAAATAAATTTCATTGATAACAAAAAGTTTTACAACATTGAGTTTTCATTAACAAATGAAACTCTTTTTTCGAAAAGAAAGATTACATTCCCATAAGCTTGGGATACAACACAAGGAAATTAAAACTGAGGATCTTCTAACCAGACGACCCTTCTTCCTCCTGCAACATGGCTCTGCTCTGACTCTGATGGAGTAGATCCCAAAGCTCTTCATTTTCTCTTCTAGCTTTGGCTAGAGTGAACCTCAACTCCTTTTTAGTCAAGAGTTCATCCAACTATAAAGAGATGTCATACGAATGACTATAGAACATCCTTAATGCTATTTCCTTTGACCAAAGTAAATATGCATTTGAAACTAGACAACTAGGATTCTCCACAACTGTCATTCCTTGAAGATTTAGGCTACACCAGGCAAAAATGGCTCGGCTTCAAAGTCTGGGTTGTCATTTCTTTCACAAAAGAAATCTTTTAGCAACTCTGGATTTGGTTCTCCCTCGGTGGGGTATCCTAGCTGACGGCGAGCTAGGATGGGATTGTAGCTGATATACCCTCGAGTGCCGATCAAAGGTATATTGGGGAACTCCCCACATCTATGTATCATTGCGCTTCCTCCGAGAGTCGGGTCGTACCAACTGACATTATAATGAGAGAGTGAGGATAATCTTGCAATCCATGCGTCACTGTCTTGTAGGTTCCACAACGGGAACATCCTAGGCAAATGTGAAGTAAGCCATTTGCCCAGGAGAGATGTGCAGCAAGAAAACTGGCCCAGGTCGTATGTTTTCCATTGATGGATGGCATAGTAAGTGCCAACTAAGAGGGTGGGAACTAGGTTCCTGGCGATAAACAGATTGACGGCTTCCAGAATGATGAAATCAGGGCTGCTAGGAAACAGATATAAGCCATAAATCAAGAAGGCTAATATGGCTTCGAAGATTCCTAACTCCCTACGATTGTAATAGAATTAATCTTTCTCCATGAAAGGTCTGGCTTCCATTCTGGTGATTCCATCCCTATAACTTAACTGAGTCAGAAGATCAGTAGGCTACAAGTGAAGAGCTTTAGCAATGTCTATTCTTCTTGGTCTTCTCTCCATTCCAAAATTAGCTGTGAAAGTCATCGGGATTTTCAGATACCCGAAATATTCTTCCAAAGTTGGCAGTAGTTGGAAGTCTAGGAAAGTAAAGCAGTGATAAATGAGGTCGTAGAATTGTATGATCGCTTGCAGCATTTCCTGGTTTACTTGTGTATCAAGTAAAGATAACAAATCTCCGTATTTTTCTATGAAAGTCGCAGGATTCCTCACTAAGTTCCTTAAAATCCTTAGGTTACCCAACCTTAGTCTTGGGAATGCAATCATGTTTTCTTGACTCATTACTATGTCTGCAAAAAAAACAAGATTTAATTCCTTGAATGGTTAGTAAAAATGCAAGATCTAATGCAAGGATGCAACTGGTTTTACAAAACTCAGAAGATAGTTAAAGCAAAAACCCTCGTCTCATTTATGTTGGGAAAAGTTACAACTTTTGAAATATAACCCAAGAAATGTGAGGCTACACCAGAGAAGTAGACTAGGCCCTATGGTTTCAAGAAATCTGACGAGAATTCTATTCACGCGTCCTTTTCAGTCTTTTGAGCATAGTATTCTCCATCACCAATTTGTCCACTATTCCCTTCCTTGCACCAGAAGTTGGTGGGATGCTTGAATACTCATGGGTACTCTGTGTGGGTTTGACACTAGAGAAAAATAAATTCTCTTTTGTCACATCTCCATCGGTTAGGTGTCTTTCAAGCCACCCAATCAACTCATCTTTATCTTGCACTTCTCTCTACAGTGTTGTCATCTCAGCATGCAGAGTATGGTACCTGTCTTCCCATTTATCCCTCTCAAGTTTTTTTCTTTCGAGAACCTCTTGATACTCCTCCATATTTCTAATAGGAATAGCGGAAGATGATGCAATGACGATCTGTGTGTTCTTCTCAGGAAGGTAGGGCATCTTGAGATCATGAGCTCTGGATTGGACCCACCGAGTGAATGGCTCAAAAGCCAAATAGTTCCTCTTCCCCAAGTCAGCTTTAGTTTTTGTTCGAATATTCTTCCAAGCGTCGACTGTACTGTTTCTTAAGCTTTCGTCTGCTTCGGCATTGAGGTAGAAGAAACTAGACAATAGGACGTTGTTGGGCTTATCCTTCATCGGGAACCCAAACAGGCGTCTGGCTAAAATAGGATTATAGTTAATTCCTCCTTTTGTTCCTAAGAGTGGTACATTTGGGAAAGAACCACAACTATCAATGTAGACTCCTCGGTCGTACGCAAGATTGTACCAGTGGATGTCTGCTTGAGTGAGAGACATGATTCGCTGAGACCACTTCTAACCATTAGGATTTTCTCTGAAGGCATATGTCCTTGGTAGATGATTGAAAAACAATCTATATAGCAAAGGAGCACAACAATTGATAGTTCCTCTATCTTGAAGTATTCTGCGATGGATGGAGTGATAGGTATTGAAATTCTGGCAAGCACACGATGGATGTTATTGCCAACGTTATAACATCCACTGTAACATTGACTGCTGTATTGACTAATTAAATTGTAAGTAAAAGCAGGAAATAACACAACAATTGTTCACCCAGTTCAGTGTCAACAACACCTACATCTGGGGGCTACTAAGCCAGGGAGGAAATTCACTATTAGCAGAATCAATTCAAAGTCAAACAACCAGTTTTCACTTCTCACTAAATCTCTACCCAATGACACTTCAACCTAGAGACACTCTAGACCGGAGTATTCCCACTCACTCCCCCTCTATCACACCATAGTGATATCAGTACACAATTACATAATAAATATGAAGAAACACTTCATACACACCTTGATATTGCTTCACAACTTTGATCAAGTGACACACACTATTGCTTAAAAGCTTTGAGTGGAACAACAACTTAGAAACTACCTAACCAATGCAGCATACAGTTGCTTGGTGAACAAGTATTCCTAAGACACAATACACACGTGAAGAACACAGTTCCTTCACTCACAATACTCACGTGAAGAAGAACCTTCTTCACTCACAAGGACTCTTGGTCTGCATTCTCTGATCTTCTGTTAAGTGCTTGATTTCTAGGATTTCTCCTTCTGATATTTATAGTGCATTCAGTCCTTTGAGCCTTGGTGCACATAGTTAGGTTTAATCATAACAAACCCTACTCTTCAATTCTCTGAACGCTTGCCCTTTAATTCAGGATCATTTGTTTCACTTTAGGGCTTCTCAAATGTCTCCTGTCTTTTAGCTTGAGTTCCTGATTTGTTTCCTGATTTCTAGATACCAGAAAAACTAACTTGCCCGCTGGATGTCATACGGTCAGTATCATGACATTCTGTATGACATTCAGCTTAACTTATAGTTAACTTACCTTGCACACACATGATTATGTATGTCTTAACGTTCAGTATAACATACATGCAAACTCTAATGTTTTGCCACAAAATGCAGCCAATCAAGAGCACTTACAAACTCCTCCTTTGGAAATTTTTTGGCTAAAACACCCTGTTAACATATCAGAGTTTACACACAGCAGAAGACTTATGATGTGTCCTGTCATGCAGGATAGTTACTAGCTCAAGCCTCTCTGAGTCCTCACAATTAGCTCTCATTGTTATAACTTACCTTGTTAACTATCTGTTAGTTACCACTACAAATGTCATACTTTGCTGAGTAACACACTAGGTTACTCCCCCTCAACTGATGCATCTTACTATCTAAGCACTTAACCTGCACACTCTGCAGTCACACATACTCATCCAGTTTTCTATGGATGTTATGACCTTCAAGATAACATCCTGAAGTACACACACCTGTGCTACTCCCCCTGAAGAGTTGCATAACACTCTCTGCTACTATCATGCAGACACACACAACTCCTAAACACCTTCTAGGATCACACATTGTACACATTGTTAGCAACATACAAAATCAACCAAACAGTTCTAACAAACATTCCTATACACCATAGGAATTCACACACATCAGAGTTTACTAGCATCACACCTGCAAGCATGATTATACCATGTGCATCAGAGTTTACTAGCAGCACCTGTGTTCACACCTGCAAGCATGATTATACCATGTGCACACATGCTAGCACATATGCTCTTCAAGCTATCCACATGTTCTTCATTCTTCTACACACTTGATGTTACTATCTTTCTTTCTCTCCCCCTTTTTAGCCACAAATTAAGATCTAACTAAGGACTTAGCATAGATCAAAAGTTTAACATTACAATTGTGAAGTGCACATTAAACAAAATGCTCATAGAGAGAATCACACAAACTATGCAATTCTTGCTGTCAAATAAGTCTAACCAAAAGAACTCAGACCAAAAAAACTTCAAAACAACATCTCACAAAAAACAGCTCAGCGAAAAGTAGCTTGAGCTCCACAGCACTTCATCACCACATGTCATTCTTCCTCTTCAGATGCAGATTTGGACCAAACCTTCTCAGATTCTCCATCACTAGTCTCCTCAGCATCAGGGGAGCCATCTTCATTACTGTTCTCTCCCCCTTTCTCTGAATCAGCTGCCTGGCAATCATTCTCTTCTGACCCATCATTTTTCCTATCCTCATCAGTGAACTCAGCATTTTCATTTTGCTCAAGGGTCCTGATTAGTGCTTCAAGAGTTTTCTTCCTAGCATCCAGCTTCTGACAGGTTTCCTTTAGCCTGGCAATCACTTCAGCTTTTCTTGATTTAGACTTGGATGTCTTAGTTGATGTTACAATAATGTCAGGAACATGAGTTCCTAGAAACAACTTGGGATGGAATGATAAGGGGCTTTCTCTTTTGCTTGCAGCATCACTTTTCTTGAGAATGTTTGGATACTGTTTCAAAATGATGCCACAGATGAGTGAAGGGAATGCAATGGGGCCTTTGATGCTATAGCGGACTGCATGCTTCATAGTTTGATCAAATATATATGTCCCAAAGTAAAATTTGGCCTTGGTCCCAATAACATAGATGATCTTTCCAAGAACAGTTGCCACAGTAGACTTATGGTTTGTGGGCACCCAATTTGCAGCTCCAATCTTGTGCAACATAGCATACTTGACACTCAATTTTCTGGCAACTAACTTTCCTTTTGATGGCCAGTTTTGTACGTGGTTGCCTGTTATCACTTGATACATTTTGTTTTCAGAGACATTTACATCAGGACGAGCTCTATCTGATCTACCCAGATACTTGTTGATTGTTGTTGAAGAAAAAGTAACACACTTCCCTCTTACATGCACCTTGCCAAACTCTTTAGATTTCCGGTCAGCACATTCCTCTGAAAGATTAATGATGAATTCTTTGACAAGTAACTCATAGCATGGAAAGAATTGACTAACTGTTTTCATCAATCCTGCATCATGAATGAGATTCATGATTTCTTTACTCTCAAGAACATTCTGTCCCAACTCCATTTCCAATGCCAGCCTCTTCTGAACAACATACTTCCATCTATTTACACATGAGGGGTATTTAAATGAAATGTTGTCAATTGGAACCTCAGGTACACTAGCAAGTGGTTGGTTTCTTCTTTGATGGAATTTCATATACATCATCATCATCATCTGAAGTAGAATCAGTTTCAGTATTGGATTGGGCCTTCCTTTTCTTTGGAACCACCTTGCTCCAACCCTTGGGGGGTCCAAATTGTCTCCTTTTAGTTCTAGCCTTCGTTGTGGGAGTGTCTCGTTCAGCAGTCTTCTTTGTGGGGAGGTCTTGCTCAGCAGCCTTTTCAACTGCCTTTTGCTTGAGGGGACCTTGGTCAACCACCTCTTTCCCTTTCCTTGTCATCAGCGTTTTGGCTATGCCAGGATTGATCTTTGCTATTAGATGATTTTCAGAATATTCATCAACGTCCACCAACTCAGCATTTTTGGTGCCTTACACATTATCACCTATAGTATCAGAACCTGCACCCTTGTCCTTCTCTTCTGATGTACGATCTTTCAAGGTTCCAACATTGTGCATAACATCACTTTAATCATGCACAGTTGGGACAGACCGCTCATTGCTGGGTGGAATGGGTATGTTCAGAGCCCTAGCTACCATGTCAGCAATGATGTTGTGGGTTTTTTTGGCTCCATCATCATTAATATCAGAAGTTGCAGGAGTAGGCGCTTTACCTGAGACAAGGTCTTTGGGCCTTCTTGCATGTTGGCTCCTTAGGTTCTTTACCAGTATTCCTTCTGGAGTCATCATGTGCAGTTGTGCTATCCCAAGCACTGAGTTAGGGTTGCTTGACTCAGTTCCTAACTCAGACTCGTTGGTGGATATTTTCTTGGATGGAGAGGATTTTGAATGTTGAGACATTCTACAAAACTTTGATCGTGTGCAAGAGAGTTTTAGTCCGTTGAAGGATGTAGAGAAAATGAACAGTTTGATCTTGAACCAAGTGGTATAGAAGTTTGGTGTGTGGGGCTCAATAGATGGTATGGCAAATGAGGAGGGAACTTAATTTTTTGACCAATCAGTAAAGGACTGAATTTTAAAATCCAATTCCCTATTCCAATTAATTGCTATAACTCACCACTACTTAAGGACTTCAATTTTAGTAAATCATTTTTAAATTTATGGTCCTTGACATATCTTGCATCAATATCAGCCCTATTTATAGCATCATCATCAGTTTTTCCACAAATCTCTTGCCATTTACACACGTTACCCCTGAGCATGTCTCCCTTGAACTTACTAGGGCCTGGTTGAATGATGCGCTGAATGTCACAAAACAAGGTCATGACATCCGGAGTAGCATTGCTTCCTTTAGTCAGGGTAGCATCCATGGACTCCATCAGGCTCCAATATAGCCTATCTAGCTTTCCCTGATGACCAATACTTGGGTATCCCTTCTTGGCTTACTTCCCCACATGAAGTTTCTTACATCTTGTCCTTCTTTCTGACGCATACTTTGAAGATCCTCTTGCTGATGTGTTGGACCTTCTACTTTGTCTGTCTTTCACCAACCATACTTTGTCCGTATTTTCCTTTTTATCCAAGTTATTGAGGATACTTCTGGGCTCCCACAAGTAGCAATTATTCTTTGCTCTGGATCCCCTCATGATTTCCTCCCCTTCTTGATTTGTGAACACACACTTACCCTTGGTAAATTGGACCTTTAGACCTTGATCACACAACTGACTAATGCTTATTAGGTTTACAGTCAGTCCTTTAACCAACAAGACATTCCTTAATTCTGGAGCTTTGGGACTGTCAAGTTGTCCAGCACCTGTCATTTCTCCTCTGGCTCCATCACCAAAGGTTACATGACTTGAGGAATGAGATTTGAGATTTATCAATAAATCCTCAGTTCCATTCATGTGTCTAGAGCAACCACTGTCAAAGTACCAGTCATCTTTGGTAGGCATTCTTAGATAGTTGTGGGCTACTAAAGCCATAGTCTTGGCAGCCCATTGTCTTAGCTTGTTAGGCTCCTCCTTCTTAGGTCTGGCATCAAGATGCCTCTTGAAATGTATACCTCGGTTGGCTTTTCCTTGATTAAGAAATCTATGCAGCCAGAAGCACACAGCTTTAATATGTCCAAGTTTTCCACAGTGGTAACACCTATACCCTTGGAATTGTCTCTTGACTTGGTTCCAGTTTCTGTGTGGTGGCTGTTGTGACATTGGTCGTGACATCCTTTTTAACTTCTGAATCTCAGGTTGTAATCTCTTGAGTTTCAACACAGGATTTTGTTTATTAACAAGTCCTAATTCAGACCTATCTCCTGAGGTTTGTCCAATCTGAAGGATTTCTTCTAGGGTGTCAGTCCCAGAATTTAGCATTCTTATGGATTTTGTCATTTGATCCTTTTTACCTTTCAACTCATTCACCTCACTTCTGAGTGTGTTTATTGTGGCTAGATGCTCTCTCTTTTCAGCTTCTAACTCCTTGATGATTTTCTTCTGTTGCTCTCCTTGCTGATACAGTTCTATATTTCTGATGTGCAGCTTTTGATATGAGGCTGCAGTTTCCTCAAAAGTCAATTCCTCTTCACTAGAGTCATCATCAGAGATACACACACTGTTAAGTGCAGTGACATGTTTAGCTGAGTCCTCTATTGATCCATTGTCAGAATCTCCATCTGACCAAGTAACAGTTAGGCCTTTTCCTCTCTTTTTGAGGTATGTGGGACATTCCTTTCTAATATGACCATATCCCTCACACTCATGACACTGTACTCCTCTGCTATGGCTGACTTTATCTTTAGATTTCTCTTTATCAGTAGGCATTCTTTTGGTATAAGTTTTAGACCTAGCATCTATCCTTTTGACCAGTTTTTTGAACTGTCTTCCAAGCAAGGCAATTGCTTCAGACAGATTCTCCTCCTTTTCACTATCTTCTTCTTCTGAATCAGCAGTGTTTGAGACAACAGCTATACTTTTGCTCTTTTTCTCCACAGACTGATCACACATGCCCATCTCAAATGTTTGGAGAGAACCTATGAGTTCATCCACCTTCATGTTGCATATGTCTTGGGCTTCTTCAATGGTTGTTACTTTCATAGCAAACCTTTTGGGTAGTGACCTTAGAATCTTTCTTATAAGCTTCTCTTCAATCATCTTTTCTCACAAAGCTCCTGAGGTGTTTGCATGTTCAAGAACATTCATATAAAACTCATGAATGGTCTCATCTTCCTTCATTCTCAGACCTTCAATCTTGGTGGTCAGCATTTGAAGTCTTGGCATTTTGAACTTGGAGGTTCTCTCATGAGTAGTTTTGAGAGTGTCCCACACATCCTTTGCCATTTCACAGTGGTGTACCAGTCTGAAGATGTTTTTGCCTATACCATTGAAGAGTGTATTCAATGCTTTAGAGTTCCCAAGAGCTAATGCCTCTTTCTCTCTGTTCCATTCCTCTTCAGGAATTAACACATATGCTCCATCCTTGTCAGTCTTCACAGGATGTTCCCAGCTAGAGTTTCCAGCTCTCCAAGCCTTGCTGTCTAAGGATTTTAGGAATGCAATCATCCTAGGCTTCCAATAATCATAATTAGAACCACCCAGAATTGGGGGTCTATTAGTGAATCCTATATCTTTATCCATAGTACCAGAATTTATTTCCCTAGATCTCACCAAGAATAAACAGGCAGGGTGCCTGCTCTGATGCCAATTGAAATTCTGGTAAGAACACGATGGATGTTATTGCCAAAGTTATAACATCCACTGTGACATTGACTGCCGTACTGACTAATTAAACTGTAAGTAAAAGCAGGAAATAACACAACAGTTGTTCACCCAGTTCAGTGTCAATAACACCTACATCTAGGGGCTACCATGCCAGGGAGAAAATTCACTATTAGCATAATCAATTCAAAGTCAAACAACCAATTTGTACTTCTTGCTTAATCTCTACCCAATGACACTTCAACCTAGAGACACTCTAGACCTGAGTATTCCAACTCACTCCCCCTCTATCACACCACAGTGATATCAGTACACAATTACAGAATAAATATGAAGAAACACTTCATACACACCTTGATCTTGCTTCACAGCTTTGATCAAGTGACACACACTCTTGCTTAAAAGTTTTGAGTGGCACAACAGCTTAGAAACTACCTAACCAATGCAGCATACAGTTGCTTGGTGAACAAGTATTCCTAAGACACAATACACTTGTGAAGAACACACTTTCTTCACTCACAATACTCACGTGAAGAACAACCTTCTTCACTCACAAGGACTCTTGGTCTGCACTCTCTGATCTTCTGTTAAGTGCTTGATTTCTAGGATTTCTCCTTCTGATATTTATAGTGCATTCAGTCCTTTGGGCCTTGGTGCACATAGTTAGGTTTAATGATAACAAACCCTACTCTTCAATTCTATGCACGCTTGCCCTTTAATTCAGGATCATTTGTTTCGCCTTATGGCATCTCAAATATCTCCTGTCTTTTAGCTTGAGCTCCTGATTTGTTTCCTGATTTCTAGATACCAGAAAAACTAACTTGCCCGCTGGATGCCATACGATTAGTGTCATGACATTCTGTATGACATTCAGCTTAACTTATAGTTATCTTACTGTGCACACACATCATTATGTATGTCTTAACATTCAATATGACATACATGCAAACTCTAATGTTTTGCCATAAAATGCAGCCAATCAAGAGCACTTACAGGTGTCACCTAAAAAAGTGGGCATTGGGTTACCATTCAAGAATATTGTGATGGTAGTTGAGTTAACGAATTCTTCTACCTCGGGGAACAATACCAAACCATAGATTAGGAGAGCCAGAACTGCTTCGAATGCATCCATACTTCCTTCCTCGTCAAGGTAAGTAGCTTTCTTCAACACGTAAGCAGAGTGAAAACCCTTGACCCCGTTTTCTGAAGTAGGATTGGCTTTGACCTCAGATACTTCTATATGGAGCACTTCAGCAATTTCCTTCAGCGAGGGTAGCTTTTCCAGACCATTGAAGGGCTTCTTGTCTTTCACGGGAATTCCAACAAAGTAAGAGTACTTGTCTAAATTTGGCATCAACTGATAATCCGGGAAGGTAAAATAGTGATACAATGGATTGTAGAAATGAACCAAGGTGTTGAGAACCCCTTCTTCTATCATAGTTTTCACAATGCTCATAAGCTTTCCGTATGTCTTCCCAAATTCTTCAGATGCCATTGTCCCTAGATTTCTTAACTCCAATGTGTCACATTTCTTGAGGTTATATTTCTTGGTGTTTCTTTTCCCAAAATCCATGTTCACTAGGGTTTCGGAAAAGAAAAGGACTGATATTTACAAAACCAGTGCAACCAGATGAGATGTTATGATGATTATGATGATATGTTGCACACATAACACATGAACAAGTATTCACAAATAAAATGCACATGCACACATAAGGTTTCCCTAGGTTTAGAGTCAAAGCATGAAGTCAAAAGGTCTAACCATCCCCTAGGACTTGTACTATAGGTTGTTATTATACCTGCATATCTGGTTCTAACAAGAGTGCCCAGAGTCGTAGGTAAATCCCTCAAATATTATCAACCAACATGCTACTCACGTGGGTCAAAAATATTCTCGGGATAGACTCATCTGAGTGTAGCATTGCGTAACAACCATTTCAGGACTACTCCCTTATAGTTTCTGCACTACGTCCTAACAAGGCCAAGTGGGGTAAATGGGTAACTAAAGGTCTTCAGTTATACGGACTCTCAGGTTGAAACAATTAATGAAGTGCATGACTACTCATACACTATCAATCATTTCAAGGAGGTCTCAACTGAGTGTGATTACATCATATGTCAAACTTGTTGGTACTACTCCCAACAATCAACTATTGATCATATCACATTCTATCTCATGTACACTCAAGTCTAGGTTATGACTTATATCACCACTCATGATACCCGATGTCCACAGCATACAATACAAATATATTCACAAATACACATGTAAGCAAGCATTCATACAATCATACAAAATAGGCTAAACCCTCAAGTTTTAAGTCAAATTTCCCTAGTGATGTCACCATTTCTGTTGCGGTGAGAATCATGATGTCAAGCTTGAATCTTAATTCATTAAATTCACAACCGGACTTTGATTTATTCAAAGGAAAGGTTAAATTAAGAAAGACCTTTTGCACGATGTAATAACAACGCTAAGAGATCGGGGATCGGGGGTTGGTTATGCTTAGGGTGGGTATTTCACATCCTAAACATCTGTAGTACTCTACATGAACCTTTTGTATGTTTGTATGCTAAGTTGCTTGCTATGATTTGGGATTAAGGTTGAGGTTTTGAGATAAAGGCCTAAGTTTATTCCTGGGTTTGCTCGCAAAGATATTGCATATTTTGCCTACGTATCCTAACTAGGATAGAATTAAAGCAATCATAGTTCACCTCACTGAGGGTGGATGAACACTTGATTATGATCAAGGTTCAAAGGGGAACAAATATAACAATGCTTTTGTTGAGTTTAACAAAACTCTCTATTCTAAGTTTAACACTCAAGGAGATTGACTCCGACAAAAGCCAAGAGGTGAGTAAGTAATCATGATAATGATGCTTACATAGAGTTGACAAACTCTATCTTAAAGTTCTAATTGAAGGATACTCCTAACAAGGGGTAGGTCTTTAGACTTAAAAGCAAAGTCTAATGGATATAGGCTCTAACTTAACTAAGTTAAAGGACCTAATGACTTAACCAAGTCAAGGGGAGGGGTAAGAGTTATCTATGACCCTGGGGGTTAACAGAGAAACTTTCCTTTGGAATAGGAGAAAGATGAGGCAACTTGATAAGAATTAACAAGTTGCATAACTTGGAGAAAACTTATCAAAGTAAAAGATATAAGCAAGAACATGTAGCAACATAAACAACAGTCAAGATTAACATAAAGACATAGAGGTAACCACCATCAATGCAAGTAAATAACATGTGTAGCAACAACAAGTTCATCTATAACATTCAAACAAGATTGCTGCAAACAAGTTACAACTTGAAGAAAGCATGGTGAAAGGATCAAACGAGATCAAATGTAACTGTAAGAACACAGATTGTGTCTTAGTTATATCTCTATGTTTTGATGATAACACTTATGAATTTTGTATTCAAGAATTATATACTCTAAACGTGTTCTAAACTATTTGCTACAGGTACTAAAGAAAATACTCTTAAGAAAGCAAATTTGGATCTGAACAATGTTATTATGAAAGGCTTCATAAGTTCAAGAGCATCTTAAGTGAAGATCTGAACGCTGCTCCCAGAAGAATCTGACTATTGTCTCTTGAAGATTCTGAAGCAGGAGCCTCTAAAGCATAGAAGACTCTGCTCTGATAGATTTACACGCTCAAGCACACAAGCTGCACATACTCTGATTCAGCTCAATCTGAAGAACATCCAAAGACTCTGAAGATCCAGATGATCTCTACTCTGGAGACTCTGAAGATTCAGATTCTAATGTTGAAAGCTGAACTTACTTTGTGAAGAAGATTTAAATATGTACGTTGGTTTATCTCAACAGCTCTTTCCTATTTTGTGCTAGACACAAGGACACAGACAAAAAGGTTTTATCTGTGCATTCCATTCTAAGGAAAGTTTTCTGCAAGTGAAGACAAAAAGCATCAGGCTTGTTTCAGCACAGCCTCCAATGTAAAGACAAAAGGCTTCAGGCTTTTTCTGCACAGCCTTCAACGTAACAAGACTTCTTGGATCTAAGTGCCTATATAAAGAAGTCCACTCCATCTTCTTCAGTATCGAACTTCTAGCAAAATCACTCATCAAAGCAAATCTCTCAAAGCTCTTATTATTTTATTTTGCTTTAACTTTGTTCTTAACTTAAGAGAAATATCACAGTTGTGATAACAGCTTATTAGAAGCATTCTTACTCTGGTAAAAGTTTTACATTGTTTGTAAAGGTTTTCCTTAAGAGGATCCAGTTGGGATCAGTTGCTCTTGAGAAGACTAAGAACAGTTGTTCTTAGGTGTTGTTATTTGTAATCTGTTTGATTAAATAGTGGATTAAGTCCTTGACAGAGAAAGGCAAATCACTCTTGAGAGGGTGGACTGGAGTAGTTGTATTCAACGAACCAGGATAAAAATATCTGTGTTCAAATCTTTGATTTTTAGTCTTACTTATTCAACCCCCCCTTCTAAGTAATTTTCTCACCTTCAGTTGGCATCATAGCTCCGGTTCTGCGTGTGCTCCACTTAACCGTGACAGTTAAAGATCCAGTGAGAAAGATACTTTGATATTTGTTTGGTTGTCAATATGGATAATACTTCTACATCAACTTACAACAACAAATATGAAGGAGATAGGATCAGTACTAAGCCACCCATGTTTGATGGGGAAAAATTTGACTATTGGAAAGATAGAATAGAAAGTTTTTTCCTTGGGTATGATGCTGATCTTTGGGATATGGTCATTGATGGATATGAACATCCTACTGATGAGGATGGCAAAAAGATTGATAGAAAATCAATGACTGAAGTACAGAAAAGAGATTTCAAGAATCACCACAAAGCTAGAACTATATTGCTTAATGCAATCTCTCATACTGAGTATGAGAAGATTACTAACAGAGATACTGCTCATGACATGTTTGAGTCACTCAAAATGACTCATGAGGGAAACTCTCAGGTTAAAGAGACCAAGGCGCTGGCGCTCATACAGAAGTATGAGGCATTTAAAATGGAAGAGTCTGAAAATGTAGAAACTATGTTTTCTAGATTTCAGATTCTTACAGCTGGTCTGAAAGTTCTGGATAAGGGCTACTCAACGTCAGATCATGTCAAGAAGATCATCAGAAGTCTTCCCACCAGATGGAGACCAATGGTGACCGCATTGAAGATGGCAAAAGATCTGAACAAGATCTCTTTAGAAGAACTTATCAGTTCTTTGAGAAGCCATGAAATTGAGCTGGAGGAAGATGAACCCCAAAAGAAAGATAAAGGTAAATCCATAGCTTTAAAATCTAACAAATCTGTTAAAGCTTTGCAGGTAAAAGAAGAAAGCTCTGAAGAATCTTCTTCTGAAGAAGAAGATGAACTGTCCATGCTTTCCAGAAGAATCAACAAGCTCTGGAAGCACAAGGGAAAGAAGTTTAACAACTTCAGAAAAGCTGACCACAGGAAGGAATCTTCTGGACACAGAAGATCTGGAAAGAAAGAGGTCACATGCTATGAATGCAAGGAACCTGGGCATTACAAAAATGACTGCCCCAAACTTCTCAAGGAAAAACCCAAGAGAAAGTTTGATAAAAAGAAGAAGGTTCTTATGGCAACTTGGGATGATTCAGATGAATCTGAATCTGAATCTGAAGCAGAAGAAGAGTGTGCCAACATGGCATTAATGGCTGGAATAGAAGATCAGAATGAAGAATCATCATCTGAATCTGAGTCAGACTCTGACTCTGACGCTGAAGAGGTAATGTCTAAACTTACCAAAGAAGAACTTATAAAGGTGTTATCTGAAGTTCTGAAAAGCTATAATAATATCAAACTCAAAAACAAGAATCTGAAAAGCAATCTTGAATCTGAGATTGATAATTTGAAAACAGAACTTGTTGAGCAGAAAGAAATAAATATAAAAATCAAAAATGATTTGGAAATTGCCCAACAAGAATCTGACTCTGAAGCTAAGTCATCTGAAAATATTTTGGAAAAATATGACTCTAGTTTTCAGAGGTTCCTCACTAAAAGCATAGACAGAAGCAAGATGGCTTCTATGATCTATGGAGTTAGTAGGAATAAAAGAAAGGGAATTGGATTTCAATCTTCTTCTCTTGAAAAAGATGTAAGACCAATACCTGTAGATGATCTGATCATTAAGATAACTCCTTTATACTCTAATTTTAAATTTGGTCATTTAAATGATATTAAACACACGAGCTCTGAAAAGAATACTCATGTGTTTAGATCTAAGGCAAGTCTAAACAAAAACTATGTTGAAAAACAAAAGTTTAGACAAACCTACAAGGCAACTAACCCTAAAGGACCCAAGAAGATCTGGGTACCTAAAGACAAAATAATCCCTGTTGCAGATGTCCTTAGCAGCAAGGTCAGGACACCAATCATGGTACCTGGACTCTGGATGCTCACGACACATGACAGGAGAAAGGTCTATGTTCCAAAGTCTGGAACTTAGATCTGGAGGGGACGTGAAATTTGGAGGGAACCAGAAGGGCAAAATCATTGGCTCTGGAACAATAGGTAATGGCAACCTACCCTCTATTTCTAATGTTCTGTTAGTTGAAGGATTGAAACATAATCTATTGTCCATAAGTCAATTAAGTGACAATGGTTATGATATAATCTTTAATCAAAAATGTTGCAAAGCTGTATGTCAAAAGGATGGTTCTATCCTATTCAATGGAAAGAGGAAACACAACATTTATAAAATTAACCTTTCAGAATTTAAAGTTCAAAATGTAAAATGCCTCTTATCTGTGAATGATGAGCAATGGGTCTGGCATAGAAGATTGGGGCATATTAATATGAGACGTATATCTCAGATTAATAAACTCAATCTGGTCAGAGGACTTCCTAAGTTGAAGTTCAACTCAGATGCTCTGTGTGAAGCATGTCAAAGAGGTAGATTTTCAAAATCTCATTTTAAATCAAAAAATGTTGTTTCTACCTCCAGACCATTGGAATTACTTCACATTGATCTGTTTGGACCAGTGAAAACTGCATCCATCAGAGGCAAGAAGTATGGGTTAGTCATTGTAGATGACTACAGCAGATGGACATGGGTAAAGTTTCTAAAACACAAGGATGAGTCTCATTCTGTGTTCTTTGACTTCTGCAATCAAGTCCAGACTGAAAAAGATTGTAAAATTATTAAAGTCAGAAGTGATCATGGTGGAGAATTTGAAAATAAACATTTTGAAAAATATTTTTCTGAAAAAGGCATTGCACATGATTTCTCCTGCCCTTGAACTCCACAACAAAATGGAGTTGTAGAGAGGAAAAATAGAACATTGCAAGAAATGGCCAGAACCATGATCAACGAGACAAATCTGGCAAAATATTTCTGGGCAGAAGCAATTAACACAGCTTGTTATATTCAGAACAGAGTGTCTGTAAGACCTCTTCTGAAGAAGACTCCCTATGAATTGTGGAGAAACAGAAAGCCTAACATTGCTTATTTTCATCCTTTTGGATGTATTTGTTATATGCTTAATACTAAAGATAATCTGAACAAGTTTGATTCCAAAGCACAGAAGTGTTTCATGCTTGGTTATTCTGAACGCTCTAAAGGCTACAGAGTATTCAATACTGAAACACAGATTGTGGAAGAATCTATTCATGTTAGATTTGATGATAAGCTTGGCTCTGAAAAGCCAAAGCAGTTTGAAAGTTCTGCAGATAGAGAAGTGATTCTCACAGACTCTGAAGGCTCAGAGGCAGAAAAGGCAAAGAACAAAGAATCTGACGCAACTCCAGATGCTACACCTTTGACCTCCCAACTAAACAACTTGCATATTTCTGAAAGACCAACTGTCAGAGGATCTTCTTCAAGAATCAAAGCTTCTCATCCAGAAGATATGATAATTGGAAAGAAAGATGATCCAATAAGGACAAGATCATTCCTCAGAACTTCTGAATCTTCTTTATTTGGCTTAGTGTCAATGATAGAACCAACATCTGTAGATGAGGCTCTGGAAGATAATGAATGGATTATAGCTATGCAAGAAGAGCTGAATCAATTCACCAGAAATGAAGTTTGGGATCTGGTTCCTAGACCTAAAGGATTCAATGTTATTGGAACAAAATGGGTCTTCAGGAATAAGCTGAATGAAAAAGGAGAAGTAGAAAGGAATAAGGCAAGGCTGGTTGCTCAAGGATACAGTCAACAAGAAGGTATTGATTACACTGAGACATATGCTCCAGTGGCAAGGTTAGAATCTATTCGTCTTCTTATTTCATTTGCTGCACAGAATAACATCACTCTGTATCAGATGGATGTTAAAAGTGCTTTTCTTAATGGTATTATAGAAGAAGAAGTATATGTCCACCAACCTCCTGGTTTTGAAAGTGAAAACTTTCCAGATCATGTTTTCAAATTAAAGAAATTTCTTTATGGATTAAAACAAGCTCCCAGAGCTTGGTATGAGAGGTTGAGCAACTTCCTTCTTAAGAAAAATTTTATCAGAGGAAAAGTGGATACAACTTTATTCTGTAAAACTGTTAACAAAGATTTGTTGATTTGTCAAATTTATGTAGATGACATTATTTTTGGATCAACCAATATTACGCTTGGAAAGGAGTTTGCTAAATGTATGCAGGAAGAATTTGAAATGAGCATGATGGGAGAATTGAGATTCTTCTTGGGAATCCAAGTCAACCAGACTCCAGAGTGCACCTACATACATCAAACCAAATATGTTAAAGAGCTTCTGAAGAAGTTCAACATGGTTGATAGCAAAATGGCAAAGACTCCAATGCATCCTACAAGCACTCTAGGTAAGGAAGAGGTAAGTAAGAAGGTAGATCAAAAACTCTACAGAGGTATGATAGGATCTCTTCTATACTTGACTGCTTCTAGACCAGATATTCTGTTTAGTGTCTGCTTATGTGCAAGATTCCAATCAGATCCTAGAGAATCACACTTAACAGCTGTTAAGAGGATTCTAAGGTATCTGAAAGGTACTGCTAACATGGGTTTGTGTTACAGAAGATCTGATGAATTTTCATTAGTTGGATTCTGTGATGCTGACTACGCTGGAGACAGAGTTGAACGTAAAAGCACTTCTGGAAGCTGTCAGTTTCTTGGAAGTCATCTGATCTCATGGTACAGCAAGAAGCAACCTACCATTGCACTATCAACTACAGAGGCATCGAACCCGAAGGCCGACTCAACATAAAGATGAGAAAAAAATCTTACCTCGTCGTCGGTCATCTGTTTCAAACAAACAGGCATCAAACCCTAAGGTCGGCTCAACACGAAGCTGAGAAGATAATCTGACCTTGCCGCCAGTCATTTGTTTCAAACAAACCGACATCGTACTCGAAAGTCGGCTCAACACGAAGCTGAGAAGAAAATCTGACCTCGCCGTCAGTCATCTGTTGCAAACAAACCCTATCGAAACTGAAGGCCGGCTCAACACGAAGATGAGAAGAAAATCTGAACTCACCGTCGGTCATCTGTTTCAAACAAACAGGCATCGAACCCGAAGGTCGGCTCAACACGAAGCTGAGAAGAAAATCTGACCTCGCAGTCAGTCCTCTGTTTCAAACAAACAAGCGTCGAACCCGAAGGCCGACTCAACACGAAGCTGAGAAGAAAATCTGACCTCACTGTCAGTCATCTATTTCAAACAAATAGGCATCGAACCCGAAGGCCGACATAACATAAAGATAAGAAGAAAATATGACCTCGTCGTCGGTCATCTGTTTCAAACAAACAGGCATCGAACCCGAAGGCCGGCTCAAAACGAAGCTGAGAAGAAAATATGACCTCGCAGACAGTCATCTGTTTCAAACAAATAGGCATCGAACCCGAAGGCCGGCTCAACACGAAGCTAAGAAGAAAATCTGACCTCGCTGTCAGTCATCTGTTGCAAACAAATAGGCATCAAAATCGAAGGTCGGCTCAACACGAAGCTGAGAAGAAAATATGACCTTGCCGTCAAACATCTGTTTCAAACAAACAAGCATCGAACCTGAAGGCCGGCTCAACACGAAGATGAGAAGATAATCTAACCTTGCCGTCAGTAATCTGTTTCAAACAAACAGGCATCGAACCCGAAGGCCATCTCAACACGAAGCAGAGAAGAAAATTTGACCTCGTCGTCAGTCATCTGTTGCAAACAAACAGGCATCGAAACCGAAGGCCGACTCAACACGAACCTGAGAAGAAAATATGACCTCGCTGCTAATCATTTGTTTCAAACAAACAGACTTCGAACCTTAAGGCCGGCTCAACACAAAGCTGAGAAGATAATCTGACCTTTCCGTCAGTCATCTGTTTGAAACAAAACGGCATCGAACCCGAAGTCCATATTAACACGAGGCTGAGAAGAAAATCTGACCTCGCCGTCAGTCATCTATATTAAACAAACAGGCATCGAACCCGAAGGCCGGCTCAACACGAAGCTGAGAAGAAAATCTAACCTCACCGTCATTCATCTATTACAAATAAACAGGCATCGAAACCGAAGGCTGGCTCAACACGAAGCTGAGAAGAAAATATGACCTCACCATCAATCATCTATTTCAAACAAACAGGCATCGAACCCGAAGGCCGGCTCAACACAAAGCTGAGAAGATAATCTGACCTTGCCGTCAGTCATCTGTATCAAACAAACAGGCATCGAACCCGAAGGCCATCTCAACACGAAGCTGAGAAGATAATCTGACCTCGCCGTCAGTCATCTGTTTCAAACAAACAGGCATCGAACCCGAAGGCCGGCTCAACACGAAGCTGAGAAGAAAATCTGACCTCGCTGTCAGTTATCTAATTCAAACAAATAGGCATCGAACCCGAAGGCCGACTCAACATAAAGATGAGAAGAAAATCTGACCTCGCCGTCAGTCATCTGTTTCAAACAAACAGGAATCGAACCCGAAGGCCGGCTCAACACGAAGCTGAGAAGAAAATCTGACCTCCCAGTTAGTCATCTGTTTCAAACAACCAGGCATCGAAACTGAAGGTCGGCTCAACACGAAGATGAGAAGAAAATCTGACATCGCCGTCAATCATATGTTTCAAACAAACAGGCTTCGAACCCTAAGGTCGGCTCAACATGAAGCTGAGATGTTAATCTGACCTTATCGTCAGTCATCTGTTTCAAACAATTAGGCATCGAACCCGAAGGCCATCTCAACACGAAGCTGAGAAGATAATCTGACCTTGCTGTCAGTCATCTATTTCAAACAAACTGGCATCGAACCTGAAGGCCGACTCAACACAAAGCTGAGAAGAAAATCTGACCTCGCTGTGAGTCATCTAATTCAAACAAATAAGCATCGAACCCGAAGGCCGACTCAACATAAAGATGAGAAGAAAATTTGACCTCGTCGTCGGTCATCTGTTTCAAAAAAACAGGAATCGAACCCGAAAGCCGGCTCAACACGAAGCTGAGAAGAAAATCTGACCTCCCAGTCAGTCATCTGTTTCAAACAAACAGACTTCGAACCCGAAGGCCGGCTCAAGACGAAGCTGAGAAGAAAATCTGACCTCGCCGTCAGTCATCTGTTGCAAACAAATAGGCATCGAAACTGAAGGTCGGCTCAACACGAAGCTGAGAAGAAAATATGACCTCGCCGTCAATCATCTGTTTCAAACAAATAGGCATCGAACCCGAAGGCCGGCTCAACACGAAGCTGAGAAGATATTCTAACCTTGTCGTCAGTAATTTGTTTCAAACAAACAGGCATCGAACCCGAAGGCCATCTCAACACGAAGCTGATAAGATAATCTAACCTCGTCGTCAGTCATCTGTTGCAAACAAACAGGCATCGAAACCGAAGGGCGACTCAACACGAAGCTGAGAAGAAAATATGAACTCACTGTCAGTCATCTATTTCAAACAAACAGGCATCGAACCCGAAGGCCGCCTCAACTCGAAGCTGAGAAGAATATCTGACCTTATCGTCGGTCATCTGTTGCAAACAAATAGGCATCGAAACCGAAGGTCGGCTTAACACGAACCTGAGAAGAAAATATGACCTTGCCGTCAATCATCTGTTTCAAACAAACAAGCATCAAACCCGAAGGTCGGCTCAACACGAAGATGAGAAGATAATCTGACCTTGCCGTCAGTAATCTATTTCAAACAAACAGGCATTGAACCCGAAGGCCATCTCAACACAAAGCAGAGAAGATAATCTGACCTCGTCGTCAGTCATCTTTTGCAAACAAACAGGCATCGAAACAGAAGGTCGACTCAACACGAACCTGAGAAGAAAATATGACCTCGCCATCAATCATCTATTTCAAACAAACAGGCATCGAACTCGAAGGTTGGCTCAACACAAAGCTGAGAAGATAATCTGACCTTGCTGTCGGTCATCTGTTTCAAACAAAAAGGCATCGAACCCGAAGTCCATATTAACACGAGGCTGAGAAGAAAATCTGACCTTGCAGTCGGTCATCTGTTTCAAATAAACAAGCGTCGAACCCGAAGGCCGGGTCAACACGAAGCTGAGAAGAAAATCTGACTTCATCGTCAGTCATCTGTTGCAAACCAACAGGCATCAAAACCGAAGGCCGCCTCAACACGAAGCTGAGAAGAAAATATGACCTCACCATCAATCATCTATTTCAAACAAACAGGCATCGAACCCGAAGGCCGACTCAATACAAAGCTGAGAAGATAATCTGACCTTGCTGTCAGTCATAAGTATCAAACAAACAGGCATCGAACCCGAACGCCATATCAACACGAAGCTGAGAAGATAATCTGACCTAGCCGTCAGTCATCTGTTTCAAACAAACATGCATCGAACCCGAAGGTCGGCTCAACACGAAGCTGAGAAAAAAATCTGACCTCGCTGTCAGTCATCTAATTCAAACAAATAGGCATCAAACCCGAAGGCCGACTCAACATAAAGATGAGAAGAAAATCTGACCTCGCCGTCGGTCATCTGTTTCAAACAAACAGGAATCGAACCCGAAGGCCAGCTCAACACGAAGCTGAGAAGAAAATCTGACCTTCCAGTCAGTCATCTGTTTCAAACAAACATGCATTGAACCCGAAGGTCGGCTCGACACGAAGCTGAGAAGAAAATCTGACCTCGCTGTCAGTCATCTGTTGCAAACAAATAGGCATCGAAACTGAAGGTCGGCTCAACACGAAGCTGAGAAGAAAATATGACCTCACCGTCAATCATCTGTTTCAAACAAACAGGCATTGAACCCGAAGGTCGGATCAACACGAAGCTGAGAAGATATTCTGACCTTGTCGTCAGTAATCTGTTTCAAATAAACAGGCATCGAACTCGAAGGCCATCTCAACACGAAGATGATAAGATAATCTGACCTCGCCGTCAGTCATATGTAGTAAACAAACAGGCATCGAAACCGAAGGCCGACTCAATACGAACCTGAGAAGAAAATATGACCTCGCGGTCGGTCATCTGTTTCAAACAAACAGTCATCGAACCCGAAGGCCGGCTCAACTCGAAGCTGAGAAGATAATCTGACCTTTTCGTCGATCATTTGTTGCCAACAAATAGGCATCGAAACCGAAGGTCGGCTTAACACGAACCTGAGAAGAAAATATGAACTTGCCGTCAATCATCTGTTTCAAACAAACAAGCATCAAACCCGAAGGCCGACTCAACACGAAGATGAGAAGATAATCTGACCTTGCCGTCAGTAATCTATTTCAAACAAACAGGCATCGAACCCGAAGGCCATCTCAACACAAAGCAGAGAAGATAATCTTACCTCATCGTCAGTCATCTTTTGCAAACAAACATGCATCGAAACAGAAGGCCGACTCAACACGAACCTGAGAAAAAAATATGACCTCGCCGTCAATCATCTATTTCAAACAAACAGGCATCGAACTCGAAGGTTGGCTCAACACAAAACTGAGAAGATAATCTGACCTTGCTGTCGGTCATCTGTTTCAAACAAAAAGGCATCGAACCCGAAGTCCATATTAACACGAGGCTGAGAAGAAAATATGACCTTGCAGTCGGTCATCTGTTTCAAATAAACAGGCGTCGAACCCGAAGGCCGGGTCAACACGAAGCTGAGAAGAAAATCTGACTTCATCGTCAGTCATCTGTTGCAAACAAACAGGCATCGAAACCGAAGACCGACTCAACACGAAGCTGAGAAGAAAATATGACCTCGCCGTCAATCATCTGTTTCAAACAAACAGGCATCGAACCCGAAGGCCGGCTCAACTCGAAGCTGAGAAGATAATTTGACCTTGTCGTCGGTCATCTGTTTCAAATAAACAGGCATCAAACCCGAAGGCTGGCTCAACACGAAGCTGAGAAGAAAATCTGACCTTGCTGTAAGTCATGTGTTTCAAACAAATAGGCATCGAACCCGAAGGCCGACTCAACATAAAGATGAGAAGAAAATCTGACCTCGCCGTCGGTCATCTGTTTCAAACAAACAGGCATCGAACCCGAAGGCCGGCTCAACACGAAGCTGAGAAGAAAATCCGACCTCAACGTCAGTCATCTGTTGCAAACAAATAGGCATCGAAATCGAACGTCGGCTCAACACAAAGCTGAGAAGAAAATATGACCTCGCCGTCAATCATCTGTTTCAAACAAATAGGCATCGAACCCGAAGGCCGGCTCAACACGAAGCTGAGAAGATATTCTAACCTTGTCGTCAATAATTTGTTTCAAACAAACAGGCATCGAACCCGAAGGCCATCTCAACACGAAGCTGATAAGATAATCTAACCTCGTCGTCAGTCATCTGTTGCAAACAAACAGGCATCGAAACCGAAGGGCGACTCAACACGAAGCTGAGAAGAAAATATGACCTCACTGTCAGTCATCTGTTTCAAATAAACAGGCATCGAACCCGAAGGCCGCTTCAACTCGAAGCTGAGAAGAATGTCTGACCTTATCGTCGGTCATCTGTTGCAAACAAATAGGCATCGAAACCGAAGGTCGGCTTAACACGAACCTGAGAAGAAAATATGACCTTGCCGTCAATCATCTGTTTCAAACAAACAAGCATCAAACCCGAAGGTCGGCTCAACACGAAGATGAGAAGATAATCTGACCTTGCCGTCAGTAATCTATTTCAAACAAACAGGCATCGAACCCGAAGGCCATCTCAACACAAAGCAGAGAAGATAATCTGACCTCGTCGTCAGTCATCTTTTGCAAACAAACAGGCATCGAAACAGAAGGCCGACTCAACACGAACCTGAGAAGAAAATATGACCTCGCCATCAATCATCTATTTGAAACAAACAGGCATCGAACTCGAAGGTTGGCTCAACACAAAGCTGAGAAGATAATCTGACCTTGCTGTCGGTCATCTGTTTCAAACAAAAAGGCATCGAACCCGAAGTCCATATTAACACGAGGCTGAGAAGAAAATCTGACCTTGCAGTCGGTCATCTGTTTCAAATAAATAAGCGTCGAACCCGAAGGCCGGGTCAACACGAAGCTGAGAAGAAAATCTGACTTCATCGTCAGTCATCTGTTGCAAACCAACAGGCATCAAAACCGAAGGCCGCCTCAACACGAAGCTGAGAAGAAAATATGACCTCACCATCAATCATCTATTTCAAACAAACAGGCATCGAACCCGAAGTACGACTCAATACAAAGCTGAGAAGATAATCTGACCTTGCTGTCAGTCATAAGTATCAAACAAACAGGCATCGAACCCGAACGCCATCTCAACACGAAGCTGAGAAGATAATCTGACCTAGCCGTCAGTCATCTGTTTCAAACAAACATGCATCGAACCCGAAGGTCGGCTCAACACGAAGCTGAGAAAAAAATCTGACCTCGCTGTCAGTCATCTAATTCAAACAAATAGGCATCAAACCCGAAGGCCGACTCAACATAAAGATGAGAAGAAAATCTGACCTCGCCGTCGGTCATCTGTTTCAAACAAACAGGAATCGAACCCGAAGGCCAGCTCAACACGAAGCTGAGAAGAAAATCTGACCTTCCAGTCAGTCATCTGTTTCAAACAAACATGCATTGAACCCGAAGGTCGGCTCGACACGAAGCTGAGAAGAAAATCTGACCTCGCCGTCAGTCATCTGTTGCAAACAAATAGGCATCGAAACTGAAGGTCGGCTCAACACGAAGCTGAGAAGAAAATATGACCTCACCGTCAATCATCTGTTTCAAACAAACAGGCATTGAACCCGAAGGTCGGATCAACACGAAGCTGAGAAGATATTCTGACGTTGTCGTCAGTAATCTGTTTCAAATAAACAGGCATCGAACTCGAAGGCCATCTCAACACGAAGATGATAAGATAATCTGACCTCGTTGTCAGTCATATGTAGTAAACAAACAGGCATCGAAACCGAAGGCCGACTCAACACGAACCTAAGAAGAAAATATGACCTCGCCGTCGGTCATCTGTTTCAAACAAACAGGCATCGAACCCGAAGGCCGGCTCAACTCGAAGCTGAGAAGATAATCTGACCTTGTCGTCAGTCATCTGTTGCAAACAAATAGGCATCGAAACCGAAGGTCGGCTTAACACGAACCTGAGAAGAAAATATGACCTTGCCGTCAATCATCTGTTTCAAACAAACAAGCATCAAACCCGAAGGCCGGCTCAACACGAAGATGAGAAGATAATCTGACCTTGCCATCAGTATTCTATTTCAAACAAACAGGCATCGAACCCGAAGGCCATCTCAACACAAAGCAGAGAAGATAATCTGACCTCGTCGTCAGTCATCTTTTGCAAACAAACAGGCATCGAAACAGAAAGCCGACTCAACACGAACCTGAGAAGAAAATATGACCTCACCATCAATCATCTATTTCAAACAAACAGGCATCGAACCCGAAGGCCGACTCAACACAAAGCTGAGAAGATAATCTGACCTTGCTGTCGGTCATCTGTTTCAAACAAAAAGGCATCGAACCCGAAGTCCATATTAACACGAGGCTGAGAAGAAAATCTGACCTTGCAGTCGGTCATCTGTTTCAAATAAACAGGCCTCGAACCCGAAGGCTGGGTCAACACGAAGCTGAGAAGAAAATCTGACTTCATCATCAGTCATCTGTTGCAAACAAACAGGCATCGAAACCGAAGGCCGGCTCAACACGAAGCTGAGAAGAAAATATGACCTCACCATCAATCATCTATTTCAAACAAACAGGCATCGAACCCGAAGGCCGACTCAATACAATGCTGAGAAGATAATCTGACCTTGCCGTCAGTCATAAGTATCAAACAAACAGGCATCGAACCCGAAGGCCATCTCAACACGAAGCTGAGAAGATAATCTGACCTAGCCGTCAGTCATCTGTTTCAAACAAACATGCATCAAACCCGAAGGCCGACTCAACACGAAGCTGAGAAAAAAATCTGACCTCGCTGTCAGTCATCTAATTCAAACAAATAGGCATCGAGCCCGAAGGTCGACTCAACATAAAGATGAGAAGAAAATCTGACCTCGCCGTCAGTCATCTGTTTCAAACAAACAGGAATCGAACCCGAAGGCCGGCTCAACACGAAGCTGAGAAGAAAATCTGACCTTCCAGTCAGTCATCTGTTTCAAACAAACATGCATTGAACCCGAAGGTCAGCTCGACACGAAGCTGAGAAGAAAATCTGACCTCGCTGTCAGTCATCTGTTGCAAACAAATAGGCATCGAAACTGAAGGTCGGCTCAACACGAAGCTGAGAAGAAAATATGACCTCACCGTCAATCATCTGTTTCAAACAAACAGGCATTGAACCCGAAGGTCGGATCAACACGAAGCTGAGAAGATATTCTGACCTTGTCGTCAGTAATCTGTTTCAAATAAACAGGCATCGAACTCGAAGGCCATCTCAACACGAAGATGATAAGATAATCTGACCTCGCCGTCAGTCATATGTAGTAAACAAACAGGCATCGAAACCGAAGGCCGACTCAACACGAACCTGAGAAGAAAATATGACCTCGCGGTCGGTCATCTGTTTCAAACAAACAGGCATCGAACCCGAAGGCCGGCTCAACTCGAAGTTGAGAAGATAATCTGACCTTTTCGTCGATCATCTGTTGCCAATAAATAGGCATCGAAACCGAAGGTCGGCTTAACACGAACCTGAGAAGAAAATATGAACTTGCCGTCAATCATCTGTTTCAAACAAACAAGCATCAAACCCGAAGGCCGACTCAACACGAAGATGAGAAGATAATCTGACCTTGCCGTCAGTAATCTATTTCAAACAAACAGGCATCGAACCCGAAGGCCATCTCAACACAAAGCAGAGAAGATAATCTTACCTCATCGTCAGTCATCTTTTGCAAACAAACATGCATCGAAACAGAAGGCCGACTCAACACGAACCTGAGAAGAAAAGATGACCTCGCCGTCAATCATCTATTTCAAACAAACAGGCATCGAACTCGAAGGTTGGCTCAACACAAAGCTGAGAAGATAATCTGACCTTGTTGTTGGTCATCTGTTTCAAACAAAAAGGCATCGAACCCGAAGTCCATATTAACACGAGGCTGAGAAGAAAATATGACCTTGCAGTCGGTCATCTGTTTCAAATAAACAGGCGTCGAACCCGAAGGCCGGGTCAACACGAAGCTGAGAAGAAAATCTGACTTCATCGTCAGTCATCTGTTGCAAACAAACAGGCATCGAAACCGAAGACCGACTCAACACGAAGCTTAGAAGAAAATATGACCTCACCATCAATCATCTATTTCAAACAAACAGGCATCGAACCCGAAGGCCGACTCAATACAAAGCTGAGAAGATAATCTGACCTTGCCGTCAGTCATAAGTATCAAACAAACAGGCATCGAACCTGAAGGCCATCTCAACACGAAGCTGAGAAGATAATCTGACCTAGCCGTCAGTCATCTGTTTCAAACAAACATGCATCAAACCCGAAGGCCGGCTCAACACGAAGCTGAGAAAAAAATCTGACCTCGCTGTCAGTCATCTAATTCAAACAAATAGGCATCGAACCCGAAGGCCGACTCAACATAAAGATGAGAAGAAAATCTGACCTCGCCGTCGGTCATCTGTTTCAAACAAACAGGAATCGAACCCGAAGGCCGGCTCAACACGAAGCTGAGAAGAAAATCTGACCTTCCAGTCAGTCATCTGTTTCAAACAAACATGCATTGAACCCGAAGGTCGGCTCGACACGAAGCTGAGAAGAAAATCTGACCTCGCCGTCAGTCATCTGTTGCAAACAAATAGGCATCAAAACTGAAGGTCGGCTCAACACGAAGCTGAGAAGAAAATATGACCTCGCCATCAATCAGCTGTTTCAAACAAACAGGCATTGAACCTGAAGGTCGGATCAACACGAAGCTGAGAAGATAGTCTGACCTTGTCGTCAGTAATCTTTTTCAAATAAACAGGCATCGAACCTGAAGTCCATCTCAACACGAAGATGATAACATAATCTGACCTCGCCGTCAGTCATATGTAGTAAACAAACAGGCATCGAAACCGAAGGCCGACTCAACACGAACCTGAGAAGAAAATATGACCTCGCGGTCGGTCATCTGTTTCAAACAAACAGGCATCGAACCCGAAGGCCGGCTCAACTCGAAGCTGAGAAGATAATCTGACCTTTTCGTCGATCATCTGTTGCCAATAAATAGGCATCGAAACCGAAGGTCGGCTTAACACGAACCTGAGAAGAAAATATGAACTTGCCGTCAATCATCTGTTTCAAACAAACAAGCATCAAACCCGAAGGCCGACTCAACACGAAGATGAGAAGATAATCTGACCTTGCCGTCAGTAATCTATTTCAAACAAACAGGCATCGAACCCGAAGGCCATCTCAACACAAAGCAGAGAAGATAATCTTACCTCATCGTCAGTCATCTTTTGCAAACAAACATGCATCGAAACAGAAGGCCGACTCAACACGAACCTGAGAAGAAAATATGACCTCGCCGTCAATCATCTATTTCAAACAAACAGGCATCGAACTCGAAGGTTGGCTCAACACAAAGCTGAGAAGATAATCTGACCTTGTTGTCGGTCATCTGTTTCAAACAAAAAGGCATCGAACCCGAAGTCCATATTAACACGAGGCTGAGAAGAAAATATGACCTTGCAGTCGGTCATCTGTTTCAAATAAACAGGCGTCGAACCCGAAGGCCGGGTCAACACGAAGCTGAGAAGAAAATCTGACTTCATCGTCAGTCATCTGTTGCAAACAAACAGGCATCGAAACCGAAGAGCGACTCAACACGAAGCTGAGAAGAAAATATGACCTCACCATCAATCATCTATTTCAAACAAACAGGCATCGAACCCGAAGGTCGACTCAATACAAAGCTGAGAAGATAATCTGACCTTGCCGTCAGTCATAAGTATCAAACAAACAGGCATCGAACCTGAAGGCCATCTCAACACGAAGCTGAGAAGATAATCTGACCTAGCCGTCAGTCATCTGTTTCAAACAAACATGCATCAAACCCGAAGGCCGGCTCAACACGAAGCTGAGAAAAAAATCTGACCTCGCTGTCAGTCATCTAATTCAAACAAATAGGCATCGAACCCGAAGGCCGACTCAACATAAAGATGAGAAGAAAATCTGACCTCGCCGTCGGTCATCTGTTTCAAACAAACAGGAATCGAACCCGAAGGCCGGCTCAACACGAAGCCGAGAAGAAAATCTGACCTTCCAGTCAGTCATCTGTTTCAAACAAACATGCATTGAACCCGAAGGTCGGCTTGACACGAAGCTGAGAAGAAAATCTGACCTCGCCGTCAGTCATCTGTTGCAAACAAATAGGCATCAAAACTGAAGGTCGGCTCAACACGAAGCTGAGAAGAAAATATGACCTCGCCATCAATCATCTGTTTCAAACAAACAGGCATTGAACCTGAAGGTCGGATCAACACGAAGCTGAGAAGATATTCTGACCTTGTCGTCAGTAATCTTTTTCAAATAAACAGGCATCGAACCTGAAGTCCATCTCAACACGAAGATGATAACATAATCTGACCTCGCCGTCAGTCATATGTAGTAAACAAACAGGCATCGAAACCGAAGGCCGACTCAACACGAAGCTGAGAAGAAAATATGACCTCGCCGTCAATCATCTGTTTCAAACAAACAGGCATCGAACCCGAAGGCCGGCTCAACTCGAAGCTGAGAAGATAATCTGACCTTGTCGTCGGTCATCTGTTTCAAATAAACAGGCATCAAACCCGAAGGCTGGCTCAACACGAAGCTGAGAAGAAAATCTGACCTTGTTGTAAGTCATGTGTTTCAAACAAATAGGCATCGAACCCGAAGGCCGACTCAACATAAAGATGAGAAGAAAATCTGACCTCGCCGTCGGTCATCTGTTTCAAACAAACATGCATCGAACCCGAAGGCCGGCTCAACACGAAGCTGAGAAGAAAATCCGACCTCGACGTCAGTCATCTGTTGCAAACAAATAGGCATCGAAATCGAACGTCGGCTCAACACAAAGCTGAGAAGAAAATATGACCTTGCCGTTAATCATCTGTTTCAAGCAAACAAGCATCAAACCCGAAGGCCGGCTCAACACGAAGCTGAGAAGATAATCTGACCTTGCTGTCAGTAATCTGTTTCAAACAAATACGCATCGAACCAGAAGGCCATCTCAACACGAAGCTGAGAAGATAACCTGACCTCGTCGTTTGTCATCTGTTGCAAAAAAACAGGAATCGAAACCGAAGGCCGACTCAACTCGAACCTGAGAAGAAAGTATGACCTCACCGTCAATCATCTGTTTCAGATAAACAGGCATCGAATTCGAAGGTCGGCTCAACACGAAGCTGAGAAGATAATCTGACCTTGCCGTCAGTCATCTGTTTCAAACAAACAGGCATCGAACCCGAAGTCCATATTAACCCGAGGCTGAGAAGAAAATCTATCCTCACAATCGATCATCTGTTTCAAATAAACAAACATCGAACCCGATGGCCAGCTCAACACGAAGCTGAGAAGAAAATCTGACCTCACCGTCAGTCATCTGTTACAAACAAATAGGCATCGAAACCGAAGGCCGGCTCAACACGAAGCTGAAAAGAAAATAGGACCTCACCGTCAATCATCTGCTTCAAACAAACAGGCATCGAACCTGAAGGCCGGCTCAACACGAAGCTGAGAAGATAATCTGACCTTGCTGTCAGTAATATGTTTCAAACAAACAGACATCGAAACTGAAGGCCATCTCAACATGAGGTTGAGAAGATAACCTGACCTCGTCGTCAGTCATCTGTTGCAAACAAACAGGAATCGAAACCGAAGGCCGGCTCAACACGAACCTGAGAAGAATATATGACCTCGCCGCCAATCATCTGTTTCAAACAAACAGGCATCGAACTCGAAGGTCGGCTCAACATAAAGATGAGAAGATAATCTGACCTCGCCGTCGGTCATCTGTTTCAAATAAACAGGCATCGAACCCGAAGTCCATATTAATACGAAGCTGAGAAGAAAATCTAACCTCGCAGTCGGTCATCTGTTTCGAATAAACAGACATCGAACCCGAAGGCCGGCTCAACACGAAGTTGAGAAGAAAATCTGACTTCGCCGTCAGTCATCTGTTGCAAACAAATAGGCATCGAAACCCGAAGGCCGGCTCAAGACGAACCTGAGAAGAAAATATGACCTCGCCGTAAATCATCTGTTTCAAACAAACAGACATCGAATTCGAAGGTCGGCTCAACACGAAGCTGAGAAGATAATCTGACCTTGCCGTCAGTCATCTGTTTCAAACAACCAGGCATCGAACCCGAAGGCCGGCTCAACACGAAGCTGAGAAGATAATCTGACCTCACGGTCAGTCATCTAATTCAAACAAATAGGCATCGAACCCGAAGGCCGACTCAACATAAAGATGAGAAGAAAATCTGACTTGCAGTCGGTCATCTGTTTTAAACAAACAGGAATCGAACCCGAAGGCCGGCTCAACACGAAGCTGAGAAGAAAATCTGACCTCCCAGTCAGTCATCTGTTTCAAACAAACAGGCATCGAACCCGAAGGCCGGCTCAACACGAAGCTGAGAAGAAAATCTGACCTCGCTGTCAGTCATCTGTTGCAAACAAATAGGCATCGAAACTAAAAGCCGGCTCAACACGAAGCTGAGAAGATAATTTGACCTTACCGTCAATCATCTGTTTCAAACAAACAGGCATCGAACCCGAAGGCCGGCTTAACACGAAGCTGAGAAGAAAATCTGACCTCGCCGTCAGTCATCTGTTGCAAACAAATAGGCATCGAAACCGAAGGCCGGCTATACACGAAGCTGAAAAGAAAATATGACCTCACCATCAATCATCTGTTTCAAACAAACATGCATCGAACCCGAAGGCCGGCTCAACACGAAGCTGAGAAGATAAGTTGACCTTGCCGTCAGTCATCTGTTTAAAACAAACAGGCATCGCACCCGAAGGCCATCTCAACACGAAGCTGAGAAGATAATCTGACCTCGCCGTCAGTCATCTGTTTCAAACAACCAGGCATCGAACCCGAAGGCCGGCTCAACACAAAGTTGAGAAGAAAATATGACTTCGCGGTCAGTCATCTAATTCAAACAAATAAGCGTCGAACCCAAAGGCCGACTCAACATAAAGATGAGAAGAAAATCTGACCTTGCAGTCGGTCATCTGTTTCAAACAAACAGGAATCGAACCCGAAGGCCGACTCAACAAGAAGCTGAGAAGAAAATCAGACCTCCCAGTCAGTCATCTGTTTCAAACAAATAGGCATCGAACTCGAATGCCGGCTCAACACGAAGCTGAGAAGAAAATCTGACCTTGCTGTCAGTCATCTGTTGCAAACAAACAGGCATCGAAACTAAAAGTTGGCTCAACACGAAGCTGAGAAGATAATTTTACCTTGCCATCAATCATCTGTTTCAAACAAACAGGCATTGAACCCGAAGGTCGGCTTAACACGAAGCTGAGAAGATAATCTGACCTTGCCGTCAGTCATCTGTTTCAAACAAACAGGCATCAAACCCGAAGGCCGGCTCAACACAAAGCTGAGAAGAAAATCTGACCTCGCTGTAAGTCATGTGTTTCAAACAAATAGGCATCGAACCCGAAGGCCGACTCAACATAAAGATGAGAAGAAAAGCTGACCTCGTCGTCGGTCATCTGTTTCAAACAAACACGCATCGAACCCGAAGGCCGGCTCAACACGAAGCTAAGAAGAAAATCTGACCTCGTCGTCAGTCATTTGTTTCAAACAAACAGGCATCGAAACCGAAAGCCGGCTCAACACGAACCTGAGTAGAAAATCTGACCTCGCCGTCAGTCATCTGTTGCAAACAAATAGGCATCGAAATTGAAGGTCGGCTCAACACGAAGCTGAGAAGAAACTATGACCTTGTCGTTAATCATCTGTTTCAAACAAACAAGCATCAAACCCGAAGGTCGGCTCAACAAGAAGCTGAGAAGAAAATCTGACCTTGCTGTCAGTAATCTGTTTCAAATAAACAGACATCGAACCCGAAGGACATCTCAACACGAAGCTGAGAAGAAAATCTGACTTCGCCGTCAGTCATCTGTTGCAAACAAATAGGCATCGAAACCCGAAGGCCGGCTCAAGACGAACCTGAGAATAAAATCTGACCTCGCCGTCAATCATCTGTTTCAAACAAACAGGCATCGAATTCGAAGGTCGGCTCAACACGAAGCTGAGAAGATAATCTGACCTTGCCGTCAAACATCTGTTTAAAACAAACATGCATCGAACCCGATGGCCATCTCAACACGAAGCTGAGAAGATAATCTGAACTCGCCGTCAGTCATCTGATTCAAACAACCAGGCATCGAACCCGAAGGACGGCTCAACACGAAGCTGAGAAGAAAATCTGACCTCGCGGTCAGTCATCTAATTCAAACAAATAGGCATCGAACCCGAAGGCCGACTCAACATAAAGATGAGAAGAAAATCTGACCATGCAGTCGGTCATCTGTTTCAAACAAACAGGAATCCAACCCGAAGGCCGACTCAACACGAAGCTGAGAAGAAAATCTGACCTCCCAGTCAGTCATCTGTTTCAAACAAACAGGCATCGAACCTGAAGGCCGGCTCAACACGAAGCTGAGAAGAAAATCTGACCTCGCTGTCAGTCATCTGTTGCAAACAAACAGACATCGAAACTAAAAGCCGGCTTAACACGAAGCTGAGAAGATAATTTGACCTTGCCGTCAATCATCTGTTTCAAACAAACAGGCATCGAACCCGAAGGCCGGCTTAACACGAAGCTCAGAAGAAAATCTGACCTCGTCGTCAGTCATCTGTTGCAAATAAACAGGCATCGAAACCGAAGGCCGGCTATACACGAAGCTGAAAAGAAAATATGACCTCACCATCAATCATCTGTTTCAAACAAACAGGCATCAAACCCGAAGGCCGGCTCAACACAAAGCTGAGAAGATAATCTGACCTTGCCGTCAGTCATCTGTATCAAACAAACTGGCATCGAACCCGAAGGCCATCTCAACACGAAGCTGAGAAGATAATCTGACCTCGCCGTCAGTCATCTGTTTCAAACAAACAGGCATCGAACCCGAAGGCCGGCTCAACACGAAGCTGAGAAGAAAATCTGACCTCGCTGCCAGTTATCTAATTCAAGCAAATAGGCATCGAACCCGAAGGCCGACTCAACATAAAGATGAGAAGAAAATCTGACCTCGCCGTCAGTCATCTGTTTCAAACAAACAGGAATCGAACCCGAAGGCCGGCTCAACACGAAGCTGAGAAGAAAATCTGACCTCCCAGTTAGTCATCTGTTTCAAACAACCAGGCATCGAAACTGAAGGTCGGCTCAACACGAAGCTGAGAAGCAAATCTGACATCGCCGTCAATCATCTGTTTCAAACAAACAGGCTTCGAACCCTAAGGTCGGCTCAACATGAAGCTGAGAAGTTAATCTGACCTTACCGTCAGTCATCTGTTTCAAACAATTAGGCATCGAACCCGAAGGCCATCTCAACACGAAGCTGAGAAGATAATCTGACCTCGCCGTTAGTCATCTGTTTCAAACAAACTGGCAACGAACCTGAAGGTCGACTCAACACAAAGCTGAGAAGAAAATCTGACCTCGCTGTGAGTCATCTAATTCAAACAAATAAGCATCGAACCCGAAGGCCGACTCAACATAAAGATGAGAAGAAAATTTGACCTCGTTGTCGGTCATCTGTTTCAAAAAAACAGGAATCGAACCCGAAAGCCGGCTCAACACGAAGCTGAGAAGAAAATCTGACCTCCCAGTCAGTCATCTGTTTCAAACAAACAGACTTCGAACCCGAAGGCCGGCTCAAGACGAAGCTGAGAAGAAAATCTGACCTCGCCGTCAGTCATCTGTTGCAAACAAATAGGCATCGAAACTGAAGGTCGGCTCAACACGAAGCTGAGAAGAAAATATGACCTCGCCGTCAATCATCTGTTTCAAACAAATAGGCATCGAACCCGAAGGCCGGCTCAACACGAAGCTGAGAAGATATTCTAACCTTGTCGTTAGTAATTTGTTTCAAACAAACAGGCATCGAACCCGAAGGCCATCTCAACACGAAGCTGATAAGATAATCTAACCTCGTCGTCAGTCATCTGTTGCAAACAAACAGGCATCGAAACCGAAGGGCAACTCAACACGAAGCTGAGAAGAAAATATGACCTCACCGTCAGTCATCTGTTTCAAACAAACAGGCATCGAACCCGAAGGCCGGCTCAACTCGAAGCTGAGAAGAATATCTGACCTTATCGTCGGTCATCTGTTGCAAACAAATAGGCATCGAAACCGAAGGTCGGCTTAACACGAACCAGAGAAGAAAATATGACCTTGCCGTCAATCATCTGTTTCAAACAAACAAGCATCAAACCCGAAGGCCGGCTCAACACGAAGATGAGAAGATAATCTGACCTTGCCGTCAGTAATCTATTTCAAACAAACAGGCATCGAACCCGAAGGCCATCTCAACACAAAGCAGAGAAGATAATCTGACCTCGTCGTCAGTCATTTTTTGCAAACAAACAGGCATCGAAACAGAAGGCCGACTCAACACGAACCTGAGAAGAAAATATGACCTCGCCGTCAATCATCTATTTCAAACAAACAGGCATCGAACTCGAAGGTTGGCTCATCACAAAGCTGAGAAGATAATCTGACCTTGTTGTCGGTCATCTGTTTCAAACAAAAAGGCATCGAACCCGAAGTCCATATTAACACGAGGCTGAGAAGAAAATTTGACCTTGCAGTCGGTCATCTGTTTCAAATAAACAAGCGTCGAACCCGAAGGCTGGGTCAACACGAAGCTGAGAAGAAAATCTGACTTCATCGTCAGTCATCTGTTGCAAACCAACAGGCATCGAAACCGAAGGCCGCCTCAACACGAAGCTGAGAAGAAAATATGACCTCACCAGCAATCATCTATTTCAAACAAACAGGCATCAAACCCGAAGGCCGACTCAATACAAAGCTGAGAAGATAATCTGACCTTGCCGTCAGTCATAAGTATCAAACAAACAGGCATCGAACCCGAACGCCATCTCAACACGAAGCTGAGAAGATAATCTGACCTAGCCGTCAGTCATCTGTTTCAAACAAACATGCATCGAACCCGAAGGCCGGCTCAACACGAAGCTGAGAAAAAAATCTGACCTCGCTGTCAGTCATCTAATACAAACAAATAGGCATCAAACCCGAAGGCCGACTCAACATAAAGATGAGAAGAAAATCTGACCTCGCCGTCGGTCATCTGTTTCAAACAAACAGGAATCGAACCCGAAGGCCGGCTCAACACGAAGCTTAGAAGAAAATCTGACCTTCCAGTCAGTCATCTGTTTCAAACAAACATGCATTGAACCCGAAGGTCGGCTCGACACGAAGCTGAGAAGAAAATCTGACCTCGCCGTCAGTCATCTGTTGCAAACAAATAGGCATCGAAACTGAAGGTCGGCTCAACACGAAGCTGAGAAGAAAATATGACCTCACCGTCAATCATCTGTTTCAAACAAACAAGCATTGAACCCGAAGGTCGGATCAACACGAAGCTGAGAAGATATTCTGACCTTGTCGTCAGTAATCTGTTTCAAATAAACAGGCATCGAACTCGAAGGCCATCTCAACACGAAGATGATAAGATAATCTGACCTCGCCGTCAGTCATATGTAGTAAACAAACAGGCATTGAAACCGAAGGCCGACTCAACACGAACCTGAGAAGAAAATATGACCTCGCCGTCGGTCATCTGTTTCAAACAAACAGGCATCGAACCCGAAGGCCGGCTCAACTCGAAGCTGAGAAGATAATCTGACCTTGTCGTCGGTCATCTGTTGCAAACAAATAGGCATCGAAACCGAAGGTCGGCTTAACACGAACCTGAGAAGAAAATATGACCTTGCCGTCAATCATCTGTTTCAAACAAACAAGCATCAAACCCGAAGGCCGGCTCAACACGAAGATGAGAAGATAATCTGACCTTGCCATCAGTAATCTATTTCAAACAAACAGGCATCGAACCCGAAGGCCATCTCAACACAAAGCAGAGAAGATAATTTGACCTCGTCGTCAGTCATCTTTTGCAAACAAACAGGCATCGAAACAGAAGGCCGACTCAACATGAACCTGAGAAGAAAATATGACCTCGCCGTCAATCATCTATTTCAAACAAACAGGCATCGAACTTGAAGGTTGGCTCAACACAAAGCTGAGAAGATAATCTGACCTTGCTGTCGGTCATCTGTTTCAAACAAAAAGGCATCGAACCCGAAGTCCATATTAACACGAGGATGAGAAGAAAATATGACCTTGCAGTCGGTCATCTGTTTCAAATAAACAGGCGTCGAACCCGAAGGCCGGGTCAACACGAAGCTGAGAAGAAAATCTGACTTCATCGTCAGTCATCTGTTGCAAACAAACAGGCATCGAAACCAAAGACCGGCTCAACACGAAGCTGAGAAGAAAATATGACCTCACCATCAATCATCTATTTCAAACAAACAGGCATCGAACCCGAAGGCCGACTCAATACAAAGCTGAGAAGATAATCTGACCTTGCCGTCAGTCATAAGTATCAAACAAACAGGCATCGAACCTGAAGGCCATCTCAACACGAAGCTGAGAAGATAATCTGACCTAGCCGTCAGTTATCTGTTTCAAACAAACATGCATCAAACCCGAAGGCCGGCTCAACACGAAGCTGAGAAAAAAATCTGACCTCGCTGTCAGTCATCTAATTCAAACAAATAGGCATCGAACCCGAAGGCCGACTCAACATAAAGATGAGAAGAAAATCTGACCTCGCCGTCGGTCATCTGTTTCAAACAAACAGGAATCGAACCCGAAGGCCGGCCCAAAACGAAGCTGAGAAGAAAATCTGACCTTCCAGTCAGTCATCTGTTTCAAACAAACATGCATTGAACCCGAAGGTCGGCTTGACACGATGCTGAGAAGAAAATCTGACCTCGCCGTCAGTCATCTGTTGCAAACAAATAGGCATCAAAACTGAAGGTCGGCTCAACACGAAGCTGAGAAGAAAATATGACCTCGCCATCAATCATCTGTTTCAAACAAACAGGCATTGAACCCGAAGGTCGGATCAACACGAAGCTGAGAAGATATTCTGACCTTGTCGTCAGTAATCTTTTTCAAATAAACAGGCATCGAACCTGAAGGCCATCTCAACACGAAGATGATAAGATAATCTGACCTCGCCGTCAGCCATATGTAGTAAACAAACAGGCATCGAAACCGAAGGCCGACTCAACACGAAGCTGAGAAGAAAATATGACCTCGCCGTCAATCATCTGTTTCAAACAAATAGGCATCGAACCCGAAGGCCGGCTCAACTCGAAGCTGAGAAGATAATCTGACCTTGCCGTCGGTCATCTGTTTCAAATAAACAGGCATCAAACCCGAAGGCTGGCTCAACACGAAGCTGAGAAGAAAATCTGACCTTGCTGTAAGTCATGTGTTTCAAACAAATAGGCATCGAACCCGAAGGCCGACTCAACATAAAGATGAGAAGAAAATCTGACCTCGCCGTCGGTCATCTGTTTCAAACAAACAGGCGTCGAACCCGAAGGCCGGCTCAACACGAAGCTGAGAAGAAAATCCGACCTCGACGTCAGTCATCTGTTGCAAACAAATAGGCATCGAAATCGAACGTCGGCTCAACACAAAGCTGAGAAGAAAATATGACCTTGCCATTAATCATCTGTTTCAAACAAACAAGCATCGAACCCGAAGGCCGGCTCAACACGAAGCTGAGAAGATAATCTGACCTTGCTGTCAGTAATCTGTTTCAAACAAATACGCATCGAACCAGAAGGCCATCTCAACACGAAGCTGAGAAGATAACCTGACCTCGTCGTTTGTCATCTGTTGCAAAAAAACAGGAATCGAAACCGAAGGCCGACTCAACTCGAACCTGAGAAGAAAGTATGACCTCGCCGTCAATCATCTGTTTCAGATAAACAGGCATCGAATTCGAAGGTCGGCTCAACACGAAGCTGAGAAGATAATCTGACCTTGCCGTCAGTCATCTGTTTCAAACAAACTGGCATCGAACCCGAAGTCCATATTAACCCGAGGCTGAGAAGAAAATCTATCCTCACAATCGGTCATCTGTTTCAAATAAACAAACATCGAACCCGAAGGCCAGCTCAACACGAAGCTGAGAAGAAAATCTGACCTCACCGTCAGTCATCTGTTACAAACAAATAGGCATCGAAACCGAAGGCCGGCTCAACACGAAGCTGAAAAGAAAATAGGACCTCACCGTCAATCATCTGCTTCAAACAAACAGGCATCGAACCTGAAGGTCGGCTCAACACGAAGCTGAGAAGATAATCTGAGCTTGCTGTCAGTAATATGTTTCAAACAAACAGGCATCGAAACTGAAGGCCATCTCAACATGAGGTTGAGAAGATAACCTGACCTTGTCGTCAGTCATCTGTTGCAAACAAACAGGAATCGAAACCGAAGGCCGGCTCAACACGAACCTGAGAAGAATATATGACCTCGCCGCCAATCATCTGTTTCAAACAAACAGGCATCGAACTCGAAGGTCGGCTCAACATAAAGATGAGAAGATAATCTGACCTCGTCGTCGGTCATCTGTTTCAAATAAACAGGCATCGAACCCGAAGTCCATATTAACACGAAGCTGAGAAGAAAATCTAACGTCGCAGTCGGTCATCTGTTTCAAATAAACAGACATCGAACCCGAAGGCCGGCTCAACACGAAGCTGAGAAGAAAATCTGACTTCGCCGTCAGTCATCTGTTGCAAACAAATAGGCATCGAAACCCGAAGGCCGGCTCAAGACGAACCTGAGAAGAAAATATGACCTCGTCGTCAATCATCTGTTTCAAACAAACAGACATCGAATTCGAAGGTCGGCTCAACACGAAGCTGAGAAGATAATCTGACCTTGCCGTCAGTCATCTGTTTAAAACAAACATGCATCGAACGCGATGGCCATCTCAACACGAAGCTGAGAAGATAATCTGACCTCGCCGTCAGTCATCTGTTTCAAACAACCAGGCATCGAACCCGAAGGCCGGCTCAACACGAAGCTGAGAAGAAAATCTGACCTCGCGGTCAGTCATCTGTTTTAAACAAACAGGCATCAAACCCGAAGGCCGGCTCAACACGAAGCTGAGAAGAAAATCTGACCTCGCTGTCAGTCATCTGTTGCAAACAAACAGGCATCGAAACTAAAAGCCGGCTCAACACGAAGCTGAGAAGATAATTTGACCTTGCCGTCAATCATCTATTTCAAACAAACAGGCATCGAACCCGAAGGCCGGCTTAACACGAAGCTGAGAAGAAAATTTGACCTCGCCGTCAGTCATCTGTTGCAAACAAATAGGCATCGAAACCGAAGGCCGGCTATACACGAAGCTGAAAAGAAAATATAACCTCACCATCAATCATCTGTTTCGAACAAACATGCATCGAACCCGAAGGCCGGCTCAACACGAAGCTGAGAAGATAATCTGACCTTGCCGTCAGTCATCTGTTTAAAACAAACAGGCATCGCACCCGAAGGCCATCTCAACACGAAGCTGAGAAGATAATCTGACCTCGCCGTCAGTCATCTGTTTCAAACAACCAGGCATCGAACCCGAAGGCCGGCTCAACACAAAGTTGAGAAGAAAATATGACTTCGCGGTCAGTCATCTAATTCAAACAAATAAGCATCGAACCCGAAGGCCGACTCAACATAAAGATGAGAAGAAAATCTGACCTTGCAGTCGGTCATCTGTTTCAAACAAACAGGAATCGAACCCGAAGGCCGACTCAACAAGAAGCTGAGAAGAAAATCTGACCTCCCAGTCAGTCATCTGTTTCAAACAAATAGGCATCGAACTCGAAGGCCGGCTCAACACGAAGCTGAGAAGAAAATCTGACCTTGTTGTCAGTCATCTGTTGCAAACAAACAGGCATCGAAACTAAACGTTGGCTCAACACGAAGCTGAGAAGATAATTTGACCTTGCCATCAATCATCTGTTTCAAACAAACAGGCATCGAACCCGAAGGTCGGCTTAACACGAAGCTGAGAAGATAATCTGACCTCGCCGTTAGTCATCTGTTTCAAACAAACAGGCATCAAACCCGAAGGCCGACTCAACACAAAGCTGAGAAGAAAATCTGACCTCGCTGTAAGTCATGTGTTTCAAACAAATAGGCATCGAACCCGAAGGCCGACTCAACATAAAGATGAGAAGAAAAGCTGACCTCGTCGTCGGTCATCTGTTTCAAACAAACACGCATCGAACCCGAAGGCCGGCTCAACACGAAGCTAAGAAGAAAATCTGACCTCGTCGTCAGTCATCTGTTTCAAACAAACAGGCATCGAAACCGAAGGTCGGCTCAACACGAACCTGAGTAGAAAATCTGACCTCACCGTCAGTCATCTGTTGCAAACAAATAGGCATCGAAATTGAAGGTCGGCTCATCACGAAGCTGAGAAGAAACTATGACCTTGTCGTTAATCATCTGTTTCAAACAAACAAGCATCAAACCCGAAGGCCGGCTCAACACGAAGCTGAGAAGAAAATCTGACCTTGCTGTCAGTAATCTGTTTCAAATAAACAGACATCGAACCCGAAGGCCATCTCAACACGAAGCTGAGAAGAAAATCTGACTTCGCCGTCAGTCATCTGTTGCAAACAAATAGGCATCGAAACCCGAAGGCCGGCTCAAGACGAACCTGAGAAGAAAATCTGACCTCGCCGTCAATCATCTGTTTCAAACAAACAGGCATCGAATTCGAAGGTCGGCTCAACACGAAGCTGAGAAGATAATCTGACCTTGCCGTCAGTCATCTGTTTAAAACAAACATGCATCGAACCCGATAGCCATCTCAACACGAAGCTGAGAAGATAATCTGAACTCGCCGTCAGTCATCTGTTTCAAACAACCAGGCATCGAACCCGAAGGACGGCTCAACACGAAGCTGAGAAGAAAATCTGACCTCGCGGTCAGTCATCTAATTCAAACAAATAGGCATCGAACCCGAAGGCCGACTCAACATAAAGATGAGAAGAAAATCTGACCTTGCAGTCGGTCATCTGTTTCAAACAAACAGGAATCCAACCCGAAGGCCGACTCAACACGAAGCTGAGAAGAAAATCTGACCTCCCAGTCAGTCATCTGTTTCAAACAAACAGGCATCGAACCCGAAGGCCGGCTCAACACGAAGCTGAGAAGAAAATCTGACCGCGCTGTCAGTCATCTGTTGCAAACAAACAGGCATCGAAACTAAAAGCCGGCTCAACACGAAGCTGAGAAGATAATTTGACCTTGCCGTCAATCATCTGTTTCAAACAAACAGGCATCGAACCCGAAGGCCGGCTTAACACGAAGCTGAGAAGAAAATCTGACCTCGCCGTCAGTCATCTGTTGCAAACAAATAGGCATCGAAACCGAAGGCCGGCTATACACGAAGCTGAAAAGAAAATATGACCTCACCATCAATCATCTGTTTCAAACAAACAGGCATCGAACCCGAAGGCCGGCTCAACACGAAGCAGAGAAGATAATCTGACCTTGCCGTCAGTCATCTGTTTAAAACAAACAGGCATCGCACCCGAAGGCCATCTCAACACGAAGCTGAGAAGATAATCTGACCTCGCCGTCAGTCATCTGTTTCAAACAACCAGGCATCGAACCCGAAGGCCGGCTCAACACAAAGTTGAGAAGAAAATATGACTTCGCGGTCAGTCATCTAATTCAAACAAATAAGTATGGAACCCGAAGGCCGACTCAACATAAAGATGAGAAGAAAATCTGACCTCGCAGTCGGTCATCTGTTTCACACAAACAGGAATCGAACCCGAAGGTCGACTCAACAAGAAGCTGAGAAGAAAATCTGACCTCCCAGTCAGTCATCTGTTTCAAACAAACAGGCATCGAACTCGAAGGTCGGCTCAACACGAAGCTGAGAAGAAAATCTGACCTTGCTGTCAGTCATCTGTTGCAAACAAACAGGCATCGAAACTAAAAGTTGGCTCAACACGAAGCTGAGAAGATAATTTGACCTTGCCGTCAATCATCTGTTTCAAACAAACAGGCATCGAACCCGAAGGTCGGCTTAACACGAAGCTGAGAAGATAATTTGACATCGCCGTCAGTCATCTGTTTCAAACAAACAGGCATCAAACCCGAAGGCCGGCTCAACACAAAGCTGAGAAGAAAATCTGACCTCGCTGTAAGTCATGTGTTTCAAACAAATAGGCATCGAACCCGAAGGCCGACTCAACATAAAGATGAGAAGAAAAGCTGACCTCGCAGTCGGTCATCTGTTTCAGACAAACACGCATCGAACCCGAAGGCCGACTCAACACGAAGCTAAGAAGAAAATATGACCTTGCAGTCAATCATCTGTTTCAAACAAACAAGCATCGAACCCGAAGGACGGCTCAACACGAAGCTGAGAAGAAAATCTGACCTCGCCGTCAGTCATCTGTTGCAAACAAATAGGCATCGAAATTGAAGGTCGGCTCAACACGAAGCTGAGAAGAAACTATGACCTTGTCGTTAATCATCTGTTTCAAATAAACAAGCATCGAACCCGAAGGCCGGCTCAACATGAAGCTGAGAAGATAATCTGACCTTGCTGTCAGTAATCTGTTTCAAACAAACAGGCATCGAACCCGAAGGCCATCTCAACACGAAGCTGAGAAGATAACCTGACCTCGTCGTCAGTCATCTGTTGCAAAAAAACAGGAATCGAAACCGAAGGCCGGCTCAACACGAACCTAAGAAGAAAATCTGACCTCGCCGTCAATCATCTGTTTCAAACAAACAGGCATCGAATTTGAAGGTCGGCTCAACACGAAGTTGAGAAGATAATCTGACCTTGCCGTCAGTCATCTGTTTAAAACAAACAGGCATCGAACCCGAAGGCAATCTCAACACGAAGTTGAGAAGATAATCTGACCTCGCCGTCAGTCATCTATTTCAAACAACCAGGCATCGAACCTGAAGGCCGGCTCAATACGAAGCTGAGAAGAAAATCTGACCTCGCGGTCAGTCATCTAATTCAAACAAATAGGCATCGAACCCGAAGGCCGACTCAACATAAAGATGAGAAGAAAATCTGACCTCGCAGTCGGTCATCTGTTTCAAACAAATAGGAATCCAACCCGAAGGCCGACTCAACACGAAGCTGAGAAGAAAATCTGACCTCCCAGTCAGTCATCTGTTTCAAACAAACAGGCATAGAACCCGAAGGCCGGCTCAACACGAAGCTGAGAAGAAAATCTGACCTCGCTGTCAATCATCTGTTGCAAACAAACAGGCATTGAAACTAAAAGTCGGCTCAACACGAAGCTGAGAAGATAATTTGACCTTGCCGTCAATCATCTGTTTCAAACAAACAGGCATCGAACCCGAAGGCCGGCGTAACACGAAGCTGAGAAGAAAATCTGACCTCGCCGTCAGTCATCTGTTGCAAACAAATAGGCATCGAAACCGAAGGCCGGCTATACACGAAGCTGAAAAGAAAATATGACCTCACCATCAATCATCTGTTTCAAACAAACAGGCATCGAACCCGAAGGCCGGCTCAACACGAAGTTGAGAAGATAATCTGACCTTGCCGTCAGTCATCTGTTTAAAACAAACAGGCATCGCACCCAAAGGCCATCTCAACACGAAGCTGAGAAGATAATCTGACCTCGCCGTCAGTCATCTGTTTCAAACAACCATGCATCGAACCCGAAGGCCGGCTCAACACAAAGTTGAGAAGAAAATATGACTTCGCGGTCAGTCATCTAATTCAAACAAATAAGCATCGAACCTGAAGGCCGACTCAACATAAAGATGAGAAGAAAATCTGACCTCGCAGTCGGTCATCTGTTTCAAACAAACAGGAATCGAACCCGAAGGCCGACTCAACAAGAAGCTGAGAAGAAAATCTGACCTCCCAGTCAGTCATCTGTTTCAAACAAACAGGCATCGAACTCGAAGGCCGGCTCAACACGAAGCTGAGAAGAAAATCTGACCTTGCTGTCAGTCATCTGTTGCAAACAAACAGGCATCGAAACTAAAAGTTGGCTCAACACGAAGCTGAGAAGATAATTTGACCTTGCCGTCAATCATCTGTTTCAAACAAACAGGCATCGAACCCGAAGGTCGGCTTAACACGAAGCTGAGAAGATAATCTGACCTCGCCGTCAGTCATCTGTTTCAAACAAACAGGCATCAAACCCGAAGGCCGGCTCAACACAAAGCTGAGAAGAAAATCTGACCTCGCTGTAAGTCATGTGTTTCAAACAAATAGGCATCAAACCCGAAGGCCGACTCAACATAAAGATGAGAAGAAAAGCTAACCTCGCCGTCGGTCATCTGTTTCAAACAAACACGCATCTAACCCGTAGGCCGGCTCAACACGAAGCTGAGAAGAAAATCTGACCTCGCCGTCAGTCATCTGTTGCAAACAAATAGGCATCGAAATTGAAGGTCGACTCAACACGAAGCTGAGAAGAAACTATGACCTTGTTGTTGCACCCTAAAATTTGACCAACCGGGTCCCGCATCTGGCTTGATGTTTCGACGCATGACCGCATTCGCATCCGCATATCGCATACAGTGCATTTTTTCAGTTGTTTTGATTTTGTCGGGATCACAACCCTCGTCTCGCGTCTCAGGTGTTTTTTAGCAAGTTCAGATAAGTAGAATCGTATTTTTGGGAAGTCGTGCTCTTCCCGGTGTTTTCAGCTCGCGCTGTTATTTTTAAGGATATTTTGGAGTCCGTTAATTTTTACCAGTTATCCTGTTGCGCTCTCGCGGTGTTATTTGTCGTCTTGTACTTTTTTGTTCCCTCTGGAATTATTGTGAATTTTCTGGATTTTTATTGGCTGTTATTAGAGTTTTAATAGATTTTTAGATATTAATTTGGGTTTTAAATCATTTTAGGAAAATAAAAAAATCTTTTAAAAAAGCATTAATCATTTTTCTAGATTTTAATTAGATATTAACATAGACTGTATAGATTTTTAAATAGAAGTTAATAGTTTTAATCATTTTTTTAAAATATATTAGTTATTAGTGGCTCTTATTATGTTTTTAGAATAATAGATTAAATAGGTTTTACCTTTAATAGTTTAATAGCTTTTAATTAGTTTTTCTAGAATATTAGATATAGTCTAGATGTTAATTAGACATTATTAGATTTTGCTGTTTTTTAGAATATTAATTTGTTAGATTTAATTGTTAGATTGTATTAGTTTTAATTAGATACAGGTTTAATAACCCATTAGTCATTAAGTCCATTTAATTCATGCTAATCAGTCCAATTAATGCAGTTTTTTGTGGGCCCAGAAGTGTTGGAGGCCCAGAGTTCAGTCCAAAAATCCTTGCCATATAAAAATCTGGCCACGCGTTCACGCTGGAAGGGGCCACATCACTTTTTTTTCACTTCACCCAGAATTCGACACCTCATTTCCTCCCTCTCTCTCCAGCTGCCACCTCACGGTTCCACCAAGTCCCTCTCCTCACACCTGTCCTCACCTCAACCCTCACCAAGCCACACGTCCTCCATGCAGTCTCTCTCTCCGCATGCCTGCCACGTTACCCCTTGAGGTGGCATCACCACATCAACCGCATGCAAACTCCGGCCACACTTCTCCGGAGAAATCAATACGGCCAAAATCGCTACCGCAACTGTCGCCGGAGTTAGCCATCTTGCCGGAAAACTCATCTAACTCAAGAACACGCATCCAGCAATCACCAACATTCCTCCAGATTTCTCTGATCCATCTCCAAATCCGCCGGAAAATTCATGTGTACGCCGGAAAACTCATCAAACTCAAGAACTTCATCCGAGATCTCCAAGAACCTTCATACAATTCATCAAGCATTTCCCCAGAAAATTCCTTAGAAACTTATCACCTTCATCAATCTCTCCAGAAATCATCAATTTCCATCAATCTTCACATTCGAGTTCGCTAGGTTTTCAACCGTTCTTGAGTTCATCAAGATCCAAGATCTTCATACCATTTCCAAAAGCTTTCGTCCAAGAACTTCCAAGCGCCTTCATGAAGCAACAACATCTTCTTCGTCCAGATCTATGAATCACCAATTTCCGTCTGAACTCGCAATCAACAACAACGTCAACTTCGGATTTTCAAGCGATTCCATCAAAGATCAACAAGATCTCTCTGAACTCCATTCACGCTCATGGATACATTCATCTTCAACCTTCGTTTTTCGTCTTCACCAAGCAAGTCATGGAATCCTCGTGAGTTTCTTTTAGACCTTCTTCGCAAATCTCTAACTGTAACGTGATCAACATAGATCTTTGATCGTAGCAATCCGTTTGTGAGCTTTAGTTTGTTGATATCAGTTTGATGAGCTTGTTTGGTACGATTTGGTGGAGAAAGCAAGAAACGGAGAGAGATGAGGGTGAGTATGGTGGTGACGGCTATGAACAGTAAAGGGTGAAAAGAAAAAATTAGGGTTTTGTGTCTTCTGAATGAAGGTTAGACCGGGTTTGGGGCTTTGGGCCTTTGGTTTTTTTTTGCAACACCCCCCTCCCCCATTTTCGTTCTCCCCCTCCTGCTGTGTGTTTTTGGCGAAGTGGGTTGGGCCCAAAGGTTTTGCTGACTGCTACCCCGTTTCAGTAGCACACTCCTCCCCAGTTTTTGTTTGATTATTTTTTCTGGGCTGGGCCCATTGTTTTTTCTGCAAGCTTGTACTCCCCTGTAACAGACTGTACCCCCTCCGCATTGTATTTCTTTTATTGTTTTCTTTTGTAATATTTTCTTAGTTTTTAGATAAAATGAAATGAGAAAAAGAGTGAGAAGAAAAGAATATTTGAAAAAAGGAGAAAAAGAATATTTTGAAAAAGAAATATGAAAAAGAGTGGAAAATATATATGAAAAAAAGGAATATGAAAAAAAATGTGAAAAAAAGAAATATTGGGAAAAAAATAAGAAAAAGGAATATCCATAAAAAAGGAATATTGAAAAAGAGTTGAAAAAGAATAGAAGGAAAAATAGTAAAAAATATTACTTTGTAAATTCAATTTTTTTTTTAGAATAGATATTTTCTTCATAGGATTTTATTTTACCCTTTTAGAGGTAGTTTTAGAAGTCCACTTGTTAGGGGACTATTTTCCATTTGATTTTTCATAGGATAGGATAGTATTTCCTAGGAGTTTATTTTCCAGTATTCAATCATTGTAACCATTTTTCAGGATGTTAATAAAACGAGATTTGAGTTGTGGTCCCGAAAGTAGCCGAACTACAGCTGCTCTGATTTCTCGTACCAGACGAGAATATGTAGGCATAGGATGCGATATCCTAGCGAGCACACTAACAACTAACCTTTTGTTCTCTCGCTGCTGTGCGATCGAGACTTTCCCGCTGACGACTGAGGTTATCCTTTTCTCTTGCCCGAGTGCATTTGAGACCAGACCGTAGTTTTAGTTCCCATAGGTTCCCGTACCTTTAAAACCAGTTTAATTTCTCACTCCTGCGTGAGAACACCCAGCCTAGCCGTAGTTAGCCTGAACTACGTAAGCTCTGAAATTCCATGCTGTGTGGAAGTACGTAGGCACAAGACGCGAAGTCTTGGCGAGCCAATTCCCTGTAGTTTCCCGAACTACGTTGACTCTGACTTTCTCTCTTGAGAATACGTAGGCATAGAGTGCGACGCTCTATCGAGTCAATTCCCTTCCGTTTAGATTTAGCAGCCGTAGATAGATTGTTTTGCATCCTTTAGACAAACCAAGCAAGCGTGGATCCCGTCGAGTACGACGGACGTGAGGGGTGCTAATACCTTCCCCTTACGTAACCGACTCCCGAATCCAGGTTTTGGTTTCGATGACCATACCTTTCCCGTTTTTTGCGAGGTTTACTTCGAGCGTTTCCCTTCCCTTCTTTGGGATAAATAACACACGGTGGCGACTCTTCTGTCAGCCGGCGCCGATTTTCACAGTAGCGACAGCTGGCGACTCTGCTGGGGACCCAACGTCCCCTGGCTGCTAAGGACTGCGATAGTTCCTTATGCATGTGGGATCCAACGTCCCCTAAGAGAGTTAATCCTAGCGCTTGTTTGCTTGTCTTTTGGGTGTTTATTTTTTCATCGCTTTTATCTGTTGCTGTTGTGCTGGGGAGGGTGATACTTTGAGTGATAGCCGGACCTGGGCTGCTTGAGTATGCATTTAGACGTAGTTGTGGAGATTAGTGGGCGAACCTGTTTGCTGAGCAGGCAAGAGTTCCCCACGAAATTCACGCTCAGACGAGGTTCTCTCCGAGGTGCTTCTTTCCGATCCTGAGGATCTGAGGGGAGTCCAGACGTGAGGATTGTCGACTCTGGGGACCGATCAATTGGAAGTCAGCTAAGTGAGGCCTCTTCATGAGATGACGATGCCACTCCTTCTGGGAATCATATCATTCCTCATGAAAGTCTGTGACGCTGATGACCGCATAGGATGCCGTACCTTAGGTCCATACCCGTGAGTGGGGGGGTTTTTTGCGAGAAACTTGACTTCCAGCCTACCCGCTATCTTGGCGTTCTCTTTTAGAGAGAACGTACTCCGTCAGCAGTGCAACAGTATTTAGAGCGTGCTGTGGGGGCTGTGATCCCGTGTTTGCTGCATTGCATATTGCATTTTGCATAGCGTGTTGCATCATATTGCATAACATTTCTATAGCTGGCCAGAGCTCTTATCCAGCCGTTGTTTGATTTCAGAGGGTGATTATCCGGTGATTGGTCTGAGCAATTGTTGATTGTCAGAAGACGACCAAGGGGTTGGAATAGATTTGAGCAGATTTGAGAATCAAGCAGTGCCGTCAGTTGAAAGTTGCTGATAGTCATGTCAGGAAACGACTTCCAGATTGCTGATGCCTTGTCAGGCTTTATTATGAAGACCAATCCTTTGTATGATTCCACGTCTGACGAAGGCTTTCCGCAAGTGAATAACCTTACTGCAGCTCAACTTGTACAGACTTCTGTTAGAGGCCAAAATCTGCACCAACAGTTTGTCATCCCAAGTGAACGGTCTTCTTCTGATGCCGCGAATTATCAGAATGTTATTCCTGCTGGTTTGATCTCCCGAAGAGAAGTTCCGATAGTGAGGACTAATAATCCATTAGCTCTTGTGCAAGCTAAGAAGTTGCACGCATTGGAGGAACAAGTCAAAGCCCTGGAAGTTAAGAACGATGTTGGTCTCAATGCTTCAGATATGTGCTTGGTCTCTGACCTAGTGTTACCTCCTAAATTCAGAGCGCCGAAGTTTGAAAAGTATAAAGGAGATAGTTGCCCGAGGCTACATTTGGTGATGTTCTGCATAAAGATGACTTCGTTTGTGCAAAATGACAAGTTGATGATTTACTGTTTTCAGGACAGTTTGATTGGGGCATCTCTATGTTGGTATATGCAGTTAGAGAAGGATCAGATTCAATCATGGGTGGATTTAGCCAGAGCTTTCCTGAAGCGGTATGATTACAATATGGACACAGCTCCCATTCGCATGGAGTTGCAATCTTTGTCTATGGGGATCAATGAACCTTTCAAAAAGTATGCTCGGAGATGGAGGGATTTTGCTTCCAGAGTGGAACCACCGATCCCTGACCGAGAGTTAGCAGGCATGTTCGTAGACTCCTTACAAAGCCCGTACTTTGAGAGATTGCTTGGAGTTTCGCTGAACTTCTCTGAATTAGTGGGAGTTGGAGAACGTATTGAGAATGCTATAAAGATTGGAAAAATCCAGATTGACTCAAGCGGTCAGGCTAGTGAAACTGAATCTCTTTACGACTATCAGAATGAAGAAGGAGCTGTGATCAATGCAGTCATGCCAGATGTTGGGTATCCTCGAGATGAATCGGTGAAATCTGTTGGATCATTATCTTCCATGCCTTGTTATGCTGGACAGACAGCTGTGCCTTAGGCACCATATCAGGAGTCTTATGTCGCTTCCCTCGCAAATCAGCGAACTCGTGGCCAAGGTTATCAGAATCAGCATCAGATTCAGAACAGACCTCGTAGCAATTTGGAACGAAGGAATGCTCCTTCTCACCCAGTTCCTGTGCCGTACAGTTAGCTTTTGCCACAGTTGGTCCAGAGTTCTTTGGTGGAGCCGAAAGCTCTCAAGCCTGTGCCAGAACCTTACCCTCCTGGGTACAATCCCCAAGTTCAGTGTGGTTACCATGGCGGATCCCCAGGACATGCAACTGAAGATTGTAAAGCGTTTCAGGCAAAGGTACAGCAGTTGATCGACCAGGATCGCATTTCCTTTCGAGAAGGATTTCTATTTGTTCATACCAACCGCTCAGCTGTCTAAGCTCGTAGACTCAGAAAGTATTCCCCAGCAAAAGCCAGTGGTCCAGACAGGCAGGCGCCCTCAGCATTGGCAGTCCTCGGGCTTTATATCATTTGCATTTGTAGTTTCTTTTCTGTTAGTTACTAACTGCTTTTAAACATTGTATGTTTCGAATGGTAATAATAATAAAGTGACTATGCATTTTTCTGAATTAATCATGTCGCTGTCGCTCATTTACTGCATTGCACTGACACTTGCATTTTTATTCACTCCACTTTATCACTGTGACTAGCAAAGATTGGAGGGAGGATGACGAAACTAAACTCATAACCGATGATCGTATGCTTCCAGATAAAACCTTGACGATGACGTACAAGGCATTGTTTCAAATCCCCCAAACACTGGAGATATAAGGAGTTAGTCCCTTGTTAACCACTTCGAGCCAGGAAGTAGAAGTTTTTTCGGACTTTTAAACCCTCGCATCTTAACCCGGGGCAGGGTAGTTGTCAGTTAGCTTGACCGAGCATTCAAGTCTTACAGAGGAGTGTTGTCTTTCGAGGACCAATTACAGTTTATGCCTCTCAAGAGGTCGTACCTCGTCGACCACAATGGGTAAACCTCACCAATCAGGAGTGAGACAGTTACAATCCTTTCGGAGCAATCAAGACAACCAGTGTCACACGACTTTGTTCCAATAGAAAGAAAAAGAAAGCCCGCTAAGTAAAAAGAAAGAAAAAGCTGGAAAGCTAATACTTAGGCAAAAATCAGGGCATCCCGCTGGACTTCAAAAAACGAAAAAACGAAAAGAACTCAAAAGGAGTCAGTCCAGGCAAAAATTAGGGAATCAAAAGAATGGAAAAGAAGGGATAGAAAAAATATAGATCCCCGGTGAAAGACAAAGTCGTGTACACAGACACCGAAAACGAAAAGGAGTAACTGTCACTCCGAAATTCTTGTGAGTTCCTTAACTGTGGTTCTTACCATTCAACATACCTCTCGAAGAGGCGAGCGCTTGTGCCAGGTTAACTGAACCTTAGGATCGGAGATCATCAAGTAGAAGGGGTGGGTACAAATCAAAATTTGAGCCAAATATCCTTTGTTTCACGAACCGTGAACCCGACCACGATACAACCCTTAAAAGACCTAATTGAGGCAGGGATTATTCTGAAAGCTCATTACGATAGGGTTGAGTAACCTGACTCTTTCTTGATTTGCTAGTCATTTCCTTGTTGTATTTCTCACTGATCAAATCACGTAAGCACTACGTTTGAACTTTGGTTCATTCGTCACTCACAATCATGACACGTAAATGAGTGACAACACAAATTTTTTCAAAATCTGCATAAACACTGCATTAAGATTACCATTCGCGAATAGACAATTTTACTTGCAGGTTAGTAGTTGACACGAAAGAAATTCCAACAGGGAATAATCGAGCAGGACTGAGTAATTCAGCAGTCTGAACCAGGATGATGTATGTTGTGAAGCCCTGTAAATCCGGGGCATTGACTTCCAGTGAGGTCGGAATCAGTTAGTCTGAGGACAAGTTCCGAATCTTCAGTTGATCAGGGGCAGTTTGTTTAAAAAGCAGTTGATCAGAAGTGAGTCTTCTCGAGAGCCAATCAGGGGCAGTTATGCAGAACGTGGAAATTTGAAAGCAGGTACTTCAGGTGGATGATCAGATCAGGTTAAGTCGCTTGTATGCTCATTCAGGGGCAAAGTCACTTCAGAGATAGTGAAAACCAACTGGGTTGATAGGGGCTTAATGGAGAATTGAATTCTTTTGTGCATAGATACCGGGGCAAGTAATCTCGAGGTCGTCTCGTAGCAAGCTGTTCAGAGCAAATCTCCCAAGAGTTAGATTGGGGCAAGTTGAGTGCACTGGGGCAAATTATTCAAGCCAGTCTGTTTATCCCCAGCCGGAGTTGAGTATCGGGGAATCATGTCATTACCCTTATCAAAAACCTTAACATTCCGAAAAAGGCCTTGCTGTCGTTGGATCGTTATCCTACAGTTTAAACCTGTTACGTGTCAGTAACCAGTCGTTTCCAAAGTCCAGTTCTCGCCTGGCAAACCGGTAACCAGTTCTCGTCTGGCCCACCCTTCCGTAAACATCAGTTCCCGTCTGGTGTAGTTTATTGTAAGTATCAGTTCCTGTCTGGTGTAGTTTATTGTAACCAGTTCTCGTCTTATCACCGTTTCTTCGAGTGTTGAATCAGTTCTCGTCTGGTACATGTCATCGCGTAATCAGTTCTCGTCTGGTCATCGTGTGTTTTAACCTATGTGTTATACCAGTTCTCGTCTGGTACATGTCAGCTTTCAGCTAGTTCTCGCCTGGTTGTCTTTTTCTCAGTCTGTTATCCAGCCAGCCCCGTCTGATGTCCAAACCAAATCAATTCTCGTACGATAACCTATTTTCCTATCAGTTCTCGTCTGGTAGCCTATCTTTGAATGCTAGTTCTCGTCTAGTATTTTCCATATCTTCCGTTGTGTACATAGTCCATGTTTATCCTAAACCAGAAAAGCAGAAACCCAAAAGGTATCTGACACAGTAATTCCCAATGACTCGCATGTTGTCATGTTCCCCGATACGAAGCTCAATTGATACTAGTTCGCCGATTGATGTTTGAATTCCTTGTGGATGTTGTTAAATCAAAATTGCTACTCTTCAGCAGATGAAAGTTGTGTATTATCGGAAGAATTGAGATTGTATTGTTATCCCGCATCAAAGTAGGATCAGGAGTATCCCCAGCAGATTAAGATTGATATCCTTGAAAGTAGGGGCATTTCCAGCAGTGTGCTGCGCGCAATCAACCCCAGTTTGGGTCAATCCCCACAGAGCACAATCAGTTGCCAATGGTTTGAAGAGAGCGTCCCCAGGCAGGGTTGTTTTTTCTTTCTCCCCAAGCAGGGTTGCCTTTCCATTTCTCCAGCAGGACGGTTATCCCCAGCGGATTTGGTTTCCCTTTTCCAGCATTTATGTTGCTGAGATGATTCTGTGATATCAGGTTACCTTCAGTGGAATTGGCGTCTACCTTCGGCATTTATTTTGCCAAGCGGTTTGCAGACCTGGTGTTCTCTGGCAGCTCGAGCCTGCATTTGCATTTGCATATATTGTCATAGCATTTATACAAACATATAGCATTTACATGCCGTCTGGGCCTCGCATTGTCAAGCAGAACGCATAGCATTTCCATGCCGTATAGGACATTGCATCATTCTCAGACATACGCATTTCGAAACATGGACCAGGTTGGTTACCTCATGGCTTTCGAGTATGTTCCCTTGCAGAGTTGTTCGGTTAAGCTTCTCTTCTCCCTCAGCGGAGTGATTCTTCACATTTGGTTGTTACGTCGGCACTGAAAAAAAAGATCGACATATATCAGGTTTCTGAAGCTGCGTCCTGTTGACAGAATGGGTGTCGGGCAGTCGATTCAGAAGTTCCCCAGGAGAATTTTCCTCAAGTTCGCCGTGAACTGTGAGATGACAGGATTTGATCCCATAAGAGAGATGGGAATCAAGTTGTTTGCTTTCCGAAGCATTATTCCAATACTTATGGCGTCACACAAGTGATTGATGTTGAAAGGAGAGAAATTTTTATCAGATAATTGACCAGTTGTTGCCGTGACAGCCAAACTTCAGTTAATTAGAGGCTATTCCTCAAGCAGTTTTGCAGTATATTCCCACGGTTGGCAAATTTCAGGGTTCCATTGGTATTCAACCGTCATCTACCTTTGAATGTTTGAAGGTTGGGCGCTCTTCAACCATTCAGGTCCAAGCCGCTTGAATAGGGGCAGCTGTTGCACCCTAAAATTTGACCAACCGGGTCCCGCATCTGGTTTGATGTTTCGACGCACGACCGCATTCGCATCCGCATATCGCATACAGTGCATTTTTTCAGTTGTTTTGATTTTGTCGGGATCACAGCCCTCGTCTCGCGTCTCAGGTGTTTTTTAGCAAGTTCAGATAAGTAGAATCGTATTTTTGGGAAGTCGTGCTCTTCCCGGTGTTTTCAGCTCGCGCTGTTATTTTTAGGGATATTTTGGAGTCCGTTAATTTTTACAAGTTATCCTGTTGCGCTCTCGCGGTGTTATTTGTCGTCTTGTACTTTTTTGTTCCCTCTGGAATTATTGTGAATTTTCTGGATTTTTATTGGCTGTTATAAGAGTTTTAATAGATTTTTAGATATTAATTTGGGTTTTAAATCATTTTAGGAAAATAAAAAAATCTTTTAAAAAAGCATTAATCGTTTTTCTAGATTTTAATTAGATATTAACATAGACTGTATAGATTTTTAAATAGAAGTTAATAGTTTTAATCATTTTTTTAGAATATATTAGTTATTAGTGGCTCTTATTATGTTTTTAGAATAATAGATTAAATAGGTTTTACCTTTAATAGTTTAATAGCTTTTAATTAGTTTTTCTAGAATATTAGATATAGTCTAGATATTAATTAGACATTATTAGATTTTGTTGTTTTTTAGAATATTAATTTGTTAGATTTAATTGTTAGATTGTATTAGTTTTAATTAGATACAGGTTTAATAACCCATTAGTCATTAAGTCCATTTAATTCATGCTAATCAGTCCAATTAATGCAGTTTTTCGTGGGCCCAGAAGTGTTGGAGGCCCAGAGTTCAGTCCAAAAATCCTTGCCATATAAAAATCTGGCCACGCGTTCACGCTGGAGGGGGCCACATCACTTTTTTTTCACTTCACCCAGAATTCGACACCTCATTTCCTCCCTCTCTCTCCAGCTGCCACCTCACGGTTCCACCAAGTCCCTCTCCTCACACCTGTCCTCACCTCAACCCTCACCAAGCCACACGTCCTCCATGCAGTCTCTCTCTCCGCATGCCTGCCACGTTACCCCTTGAGGTGGCATCACCACATCAACCGCATGCAAACTCCGGCCACACTTCGCCGGAGAAATCAATACGGCCAAAATCGCTATCGCAACTGTCGCCGGATTTAGCCATCTTGCCGGAAAACTCATCTAACTCAAGAACACGCATCCAGCAATCACCAACATTCCTCCAGATTTCTCTGATCCATCTCCAAATCCGCCGGAAAATTCATGTGTACGCCGGAAAACTCATCAAACTCAAGAACTTCATCCGAGATCTCCAAGAACCTTCATACGATTCATCAAGCATTTCCCCAGAAAATTTCTCAGAAACTTATCACCTTCATCAATCTCTCCAAAAATCATCAATTTCCATCAATCTTCACATTCGAGTTTGCTAGGTTTTCAACCGTTCTTGAGTTCATCAAGATCCAAGATCTTCATACCGTTTCCAAAAGCTTTCGTCCAAGAACTTCCAAGCGCCTTCATGAAGCAACAACATCTGCTTCGTCCAGATCTATGAATCACCAATTTCCGTCTGAACTCGCAATCAACAACAACGTCAACTTCGGATTTTCAAGCGATTCCATCAAAGATCAACAAGATCTCTCTGATCTCCATTCACGCTCATGGATACATTCTTCTTCAACCTTCGTTGTCCGTCTTCACCAAGCAAGTCATGGAATCCTCGTGAGTTTCTTTTAGACCTTCTTCGCAAATCTCTAACTGTAACGGTGATCAACATAGATCTTTGATCGTAGCAATCCGTTTGTAAGCTTTAGTTTGTTGATATCAGTTTGATGAGCTTGTTTGGTACGATTTGGTGGAGAAAGCAAGAAACGGAGAGAGATGAGGGTGAGTATGGTGGTGACGGCTATGAACAGTAAAGGGTGAAAAGAAAAAATTAGGGTTTTGTGTCTTCTGAATGAAGGTTAGACCGGGTTTGGGGCTTTGGGCCTTTGGTTTTTTTTTGGCAACACCCCCCCCCCATTTTCGTTCTCCCCCTCCTGCTGTGTGTTTTTGGCGAAGTGGGCTGGGCCCAAAGGTTTTGCTGACTGCTACCCCGTTTCAGTAGCACACTCCTCCCCAGTTTTTGTTTGATTATTTTTTCTGGGTTGGGCCCATTGTTTTTTCTGCAAGCTTGTACTCCCCTGTAACAGACTGTACCCCCTCCCCATTGTATTTCTTTTATTGTTTTCTTTTGTAATATTTTCTTAGTTTTTAGATAAAATGAAATGAGAAAAAGAGTGAGAAGAAAAGAATATTTGAAAAAAGGAGAAAAAGAATATTTTGAAAAAGAAATATGAAAAAGAGTGGAAAATATATATGAAAAAAAGGAATATGAAAAAAAATGTGAAAAAAAGAAATATTGGGAAAAAAATAAGAAAAAGGAATATCCATAAAAAAGGAATATTGAAAAAGAGTTGAAAAAGAATAGAAGGAAAAATAGTAAAAAATATTACTTTGTAAATTCAATTTTTTTTTAGAATAGATATTTTCTTCATAGGATTTTATTTTACCCTTTTAGAGGTAGTTTTAGAAGTACACTTGTTAGGGGACTATTTTCCATTTGATTTTTCATAGGATAGGATAGTATTTCCTAGGATTTTATTTTCCAGTATTCAATCATTGTAACCATTTTTCAGGATGTTAATAAAACGAGATTTGAGTTGTGGTCCCCGAAAGTAGCCGAACTACAGCTGCTCTGATTTCTCGTACCAGACGAGAATATGTAGGCATAGGATGCGATATCCTAGCGAGCACACTAACAACTAACCTTTTGTTCTCTCGCTGCTGTGCGATCGAGACTTTCCCGCTGACGACTGAGGTTATCCTTTTCTCTTGCCCGAGTGCATTTGAGACCAGACCGTAGGCCATCTCAACACGAAGTTGACCTTGCTGTCAGTAATCTGTTTCAAACAAACAGGCATCGAACCCGAAGGCCATCTCAACACGAAGCTGAGAAGATAACCTGACCTCGTCGTCAGTCATCTGTTGCAAAAAAACAGGAATCGAAACCGAAGGCCGGCTCAACACGAACCTAAGAATAAAATCTGACCTCGCCGTCAATCATCTGTTTCAAACAAACAGGCATCGAATTTGAAGGTCGGCTCAACACGAAGCTGAGAAGATAATCTGACCTTGCCGTCAGTCATCTGTTTAAAACAAACAGGCATCGAACCCAAAGGCCATCTCAACACGAAGCTGAGAAGATAATCTGACCTCGCCGTCAGTCATCTGTTTCAAACAACCAGGCATCGAACCTGAAGGCCGGCTCAACACGAAGCTGAGAAGAAAATCTAACCTCGCGGTCAGTCATCTAATTCAAACAAATAGGCATCGAACCCGAAGGCCAACTCAACATAAAGATGAGAAGAAAATCTGACCTCGCAGTCGGTCATCTGTTTCAAACAAACAGGAATCCAACCCGAAGGCCGACTCAACACGAATCTGAGAAGAAAATCTAACCTCCCAGTCAGTCATCTATTTCAAACAAACACGCATCGAACCCGAAGGCCGGCTCAACACAAAGCTGAGAAGATAATCTGACCTTGTCGTCGGTCATTTGTTTCAAAAAAAATAGGCATCGAACCCGAAGTCCATCTCAACACGAAGCTGAGAAGAAAATCTGACCTTGCAGTCGGTCATCTGTTTCAAACAAACAGGCATCGAACTCGAAGGCCATCTTGATCGCGACTTTCTATGTCTAATACAACTTAACTGCAAGTGCACAGTCTATCGCGTAGTAATAAAAGATATCGATCCCACAAGGACTCGTAATCAAACTAGTGTTCTCGGGAGTTACTATGTTTAGCTAGGTAGATAATGTTTAAGGGAATAAGATTGTCACTTAACGGGAACTAAAAATGTTACTTAAATTATAATTACGTGAATCGATATGCAATAATGATGTTCTTCGGGGATTTGACAAGTTACCGGTATATGAAATATTTTTCAGAGTTTATTTAAGCAGAAAATAGTGATCTGAAGACTCTCGTCTCACGATGGTTGTTGACGCTAATAATAATTCTAAGGGCCAAATGTACGCTTTGGTGTCCCATTCGGGGTTAAAACTATTTTTTGGAAATCTCTACGTTCTAATTCATTTTAAAGTGCTTTCGCTGTTATTAAAACAAATGACTAGTGTTTACTATCTGGTCTTGCCGCAGCTTTCGCTTGTTGGTTCGTACCTTAATTAATTTCCCACTTTTGTGGCAAAACTACTTTTAAATAAGTTCTCGCTTTCGCGACGAAGTTTACTCAATAAATAAATTTAAACACTCAGACCATAAACAACTTTTGAAAAAGAGAGTTTTCAACCGATTATTATCAAATCCCGTCTGAATTATTATTACATATCGATTACTTTGATTTAGCTAGACATGGATTTGGGAAAGGTAAAACATAAATAAAAACAATGAGTAATAATATGCATCATAATGAAAACTGAAATTACGACTAAAATTTAAAACCTGTAAATATTCCAATTGACCTTGGGGCAGATCCTCCACAAATGTTGGCAGGATTCTGGTCTTTATGCCAATTGATCGTACAAGGGAAATAGGAATTACAGAAGAAATGAAAGGCAACAAAAAAATAGAAAGAAATAAAACTGAACTTTTGCTCTGGAAATGAAATTGGGCAGCACTTCGTTGTCTGAATGCGGCTCCCTTTCTCAGCTCCCCTCCTTCCCCTTTTATAGAAATAGAATTGGAACGGTTATAACTTGAAGAAGGTGGACTTAGAGGCAGAAATATCAGGGAGTAGTGGTCCACTATTTGGGACTTGGAACTGCATCTTGCACGTGCATTTGAAGTTGGGCGTTTTTGCCTGCATGACGGTCGTCACGTTGTGTGAGGGTCGTCACCCGTGTGACGGTCGTCATGGAGCTGTGACGGTCGTCACAGCAGCAAAATATGCATTCTGCGTTTTTCATGTTGTTTTCATCCGGTTTTCGTCCATATTTCATCTGTGATTGCTTCTTTTCTTCATATTGCTTTGTTTAGACGTGATTATCAAATAACTGCAAAATATCAGACAAATAACACAGAAATAACCCGAAATCGGATCGAAAACAGTTAAACATCAGTTGAATTATGCATCAAAATATATATATATATATATATATATATATATATATATATATATATATATATATATATATATATATATATATATATATATATATATATATATATATATATATATACGATTTCGTGTTATCAAACTCCCTTAAGCTTGAATCTTTGCTTGTCCTCAAGTAAAACAGGAAAAAGTCGGCAACCACGCGGCAGCTTCTTCGTTCGCAAAGTTGGGAAAAACCGGGATTCTTAGTAAGAACAAAACGAGTACGGTGACGACACTGGACTACAAGTCTTCGGAGGTCTCTTTCTTATGCAAATCAGTCCCAGTCATGCTACTGTAGCTTGGTGTCAAGGTTCTCGCGTCAAGTTCACCCTGTTTGTTCTAGCGCAATCACATTAAGCCCGTTATCCATACACTTTCATGGCAAGTCGACCTGTTAGTGAATATGATCTCATTTCTGTTTTGATCTTTTTCATTGATCATAAGCTTATACCATTGATTTTTTCAATGAGTTTTCGTACCGTTGGGCTAAATGCTCGGGTGAGGAGCACCTAACTTAGAGGGAAACGCGTCTTTATATTTTGGCTAAATGGCTTTCTTTTCATGATTTTTCATCTTTTTGGAGATCATACACTTATTTGCATTGGTCGCTCGCTTAGAAGTGTTTTAGGATGGTGCTGACTGCTAGTATAAACTACTTGGGGCTGAGTTTGCGTAGACACTTGAAACTTTGGTACACGTAGGTAGTGAAACCGACTCGCATAAACCGGAGATCTAAGGTGTCAGGACGGTACTGGTTTTGTTAGAATTGTCGTCTCCTCGGAGTTTCAAAACTTGGTTTGAACTTGGGCGCATTCTCGTGATGCTTTTGCTTTTGAGGAACGAACGAAATTTTTTTGTTTACGTCGAATAAAGTGGGGATGTTTGCGTAACGGGAAAAAGATATATAAAAGAGCTTTTATTTGCTAAAACGTGAAAATGTTCGAATAGAAATTACGGAATTCAAAGTACAATGGAATGGGAAATAAACGCTCCGCTCCCACACTATCTCAATCAGTGTCCCCACTAATTTGAAAGAATGCGAGAGGGAGATACAAGGGAAATGAAAATACAAGAAACTGAAAATATAGTAAACAAATAAGGAAAATGATAACTAATCACGGCCTCTGCCTCAATCACGTCCTCGCTCGCGTCCTCTGTCTCTTACTTGGTCGACTCGGTCCTCAAAACTCATTGCTCCGGTATGATAGACATAGTCGCAGAGTCCTTCGAACTGCAAGGTCAGATTCGCCAAGTTCTCAGTAATGGTTTCTTGGCCGGTTTGGAGTTGTTGCATTTGGGTCCGATGCCAAGCTTCGAACTGCTCTGCTCACTGATTCTGCTGCTGCATCATAGCGAGTATCTGGGCCTGCTGGTCAAGAGATCGACGGAGGTCTTCTTCGGAGTAGTCGGGCTCTGGACGATGGCGGCGGCGGCGGTAGGATGTACCTTCGGAAGGAAGTGGTTGTGATGCCTCCTGTTGCTCAGGTCTGTCCAACTCATCTTGGATTTCGTCACCAGAATCTTGGGTGTGAGTCTGAGTTGGAGCAGCGGCAGCAGGAGGGGCATTGAGGTCAAATAGCCAGTTGGTACGATCCTCTGGGTGCATCCGGGTGCGTGATGGAAGGATGATGCTTCTGACGGTTTTGCCACACACGACCGGGTGGTATTTTCCATCGGCTCTGGAACGGATGAGGTGAGAGGCTCTGGAGTGGTCGGTGTCGAGGAACACCGAGGGAATGGCATGAAGGTGCTGGAGGCGGTCACCGAGGTTCAGCCCAAGTGCAATGGCAGTGCAATCCCGCCAAAGTAAAATGGCTTAGAGCCACGGTTACAGTTGGCCTGAATGTGGGCCAAGAGGAACAGAGCGGCATTGATGGGCTCGTTGTTGAAGACACAGCGGAGAAAGAATAACTCTTTCGAGTTCACATTATGGTTACTATCCCGGGCGAAGATGGTGTTGCTCAGTGCTCGGTGGAAATATCGGATGGTCGGGTTGTGGATATACGTTGCGTGCAGAGAATCCCAACCATCGGCATTGATGCCGGTTAACTGGTACCAGAGCGCGAAGGCTTCGTGCTGGAACTGTTCGGTGAGGCGGCGGTGAGCATTGTCGCCGCGAGGGAATTGTAAGATGGCGGCAATCTGGTTCTGGTTCACTTGATAGTTCGTACCGAACATCCGGAAGCATGCGGCACCGGAGTGTTAGCTGAGGTCGCCGCTGGAAGTGACGTAGGTGAACGAACTTAGGAACTCGAGGGTAAGTTGTTCGTACGTCGGCAGCGGATTGGTACAGAGGTTCCAGATGCCGGCTCTTTGAAGCATCCAAGTGACGCCGTCAAGGAGTACGAGCTCCGTGAGCAATGGGATATGTGGATAGTGGGTCGGCTGTAGCGACCGTTGGTGGAAGGCGATATAGTTGGCTCGCTGTCTCTCTCCGGAGTCGCCGTCGCTGAACACAATACTGCTGAGGTCTAGGGTTTCGTTGTTTCTCGCCATTGTTGGAGGATGCTGAGGAAATATGGATTTAGTAGGTTCTGTGGAGTGCAAAATGGTACAGAAGTGTAGTAGGAAGTTGAGATGGGAGTTGGAATATATGGAGCAAGGTGGGGAAAACAAAAATTAGGAGTGGGGTATGAGTTTTTGATGATTGGGAGTTGAAGGGATGTGAGTGGGAGAGAAAACGCAACCCCTGTTATATCAGATAACAGTTTTGGGCTCGTGACGGTCGTCACGTATCTGTGACGGTCGTCAGGCTCCTGTGACGGTCGCCACACCAGCAAAATCTGCAGAACGCAGAATTTTGCTTTGAGGGTGTTCTTGCAATGATTTTTAGGCCTATAAATGATATGGCAATGTATTATATCGGCCAATAAACAAAGAATAACGTAAAAACAAAATAAATGAATAAAGACTATAATTGAAATAACAAGTAATTAGAATGATTGTAATGTAATACATAGGGAAATTAACAATGCAAAAATCAAAATAATTGAAAACGGACGGAAAGTAGAAAAGCTAAACTAAACTAAATCTAATGCTAATATCTAGTCTTTTCGTGCCTTCAACTCATCAAACTTCCGGGCGTAGTAGTCGAGCTGGTCACAGACTAAGTCCATGAAGACTACGAGTTCGCTGTGTATGCTTGTGATGTCGTCTTTTACAGTAGTCAGAGTTGCGTCAACATTGTCTAATCGGTGCAGAACAGTATCCATTTTGTTCGTGGTATCCTCAGGAATGGGCTCAGGATAGGTGTTGTAATGCGGAGGAGTCGTAGGGTCTACTTCAGCTTCTGATACAGCATCCTCATAGTACATATAATCGTGTGCTTCAGAGATGTGATCACTGTCGTACATGTAGTTCTGTGGTGTTGATTGAGGTGAAGGAGGTCCCATAGGCTCATCCAATTCATAAAGCCAGTTGTCCTTGTTGTGGATACTTGTCATCTGATGATTTGGCAATGTGAATAGCTGGACAGGTTTTTCATTGATGAGGTACTCGTAAGGTTTAGGTCCCATAGTTCTTAAAATGCGCCTGTTAAAGCAAAACTGGATATTCATGGATCGGATGGTGCCAAAACTAGTGCTTGCATTTAAGTGGAATCTAAGGCCAAGCTCGTGGGCAATCATTATCACGAGGCCTCCTATTAGAATAGGTGATTGTGGGTCCTGAGTGAGGCGTCGGAAAGATCTCATCATAAACGGTACTGCATTCACTCTACGGCCCTGAGAAGCACAGAACATGATAAATAACTCTTCTTTAGATACTGTAGTAATATTTTCTTCTTTCCCGAAAAGGGTGTGAGCTAGTATCTTATGAAAGTATCTGAAAGCTGGGTTATGAATCTCATCATTATACATTCTGTCTGGTTCAGGGTGATAGTCGCCTGTGATTCTACCCCAGAATTGGTTGAGTTCAAAATCAAGATCATCATCTTCTGCACTGATGAACACATGCGGTCCGCTAGGAAATCCTAGGAGGTTAGCTAATGACATCCGGCTATGGGTTTGGTCCATCCCAAACATCCTAAAGGTGATCAGCTCTGTGTTGAATCCAAAACCATAGTTGGGTAAGTACCTGAAGGAACTAAGGAATTCATAGGTGAGGTCCTTATAGGTAGCAAAACGGGTTTTCAAAGCAGTGTTCTCCCAACCCAGTTGATTGAACAGGTATTGGATGCTATCAGTGATTCCTAGTTTCTCCATGGTAGACTTATCATAATACAACGTTAAGGCTATTTCTCTTTCAGTTAATGCTTCAAATCTTGCCTTTTGAGCTAATCCTCGAAAATGAACCTTTGTGAAGTCGTACGCGGCCATACTCGCAGGTAAGTCGGAGAAAAACAGGAGGAAGGTTTGAAGACTTTTAAAATCCTGAAAAGTTTAAAACAGAAGTTTGAAGTCAGGATTTTTAAAAACAAAAAGCGGTAAAAACAAAAGATAAAAGAGAAAAATAAAATAAAAATATGAAAATAAAAGAAAGGAAAAATAGTAGCAATTTTTAGTTTAGAATTTTTGTTAAAGTTTCAAAAATAGAAAAATAAAAAATGGGAATGAAATACAGTAACGAGGAAAATACGGGAAAATTGGGTTGCCTCCCAGTAAGCGCTGTTTTTAACGTCTAAAGCCTGACGATAGCTTGGTGACAAGCTACTCGGGTGTTTGAGCTGGAAGCTCAAGCAATGCTATACTGCAGACTTGAGGGCTGTTTTCGTTCTTATTATAATGTTTTAGACGTTGCCCGTTTACGATAAACGGTGCATTCGTCTTATCGGTAATTTCAACAGCTCCACTCTGAAGTACTTTAGTCACTTCATAAGGTCCGGACCATCTAGATTTTAGTTTACCTGGGAAGAGTTTTAATCTTGAATTAAATAGCAACACGATGTCTCCCACATTGAATTGTGTCTTGACTGAACGTTTATCATGCCACTTTTTAGTTCGTTCTTTGTAGATACGGGCATTTTTGTAAGCGTCCAATCGAAGTTCTTCTAATTTGTGTAAGTTCAAGATTCGTTTTTCTCCTGCCTCGGTGTAGTTGAAATTAAGTGTTTTAATGGCCCAGAAGGCCTTATGCTCTAATTCTACAGGGAGGTGACAGGATTTACCGTAAACTAATTTGTAGGGTGTAGTACCTATTGGTGTCTTAAAAGCGGTCCTATAAGCCCATAAAGCTTCATTTAGCTTTGATGACCAATCTTTCCTTGAGGTAGCGACAATCTTTTCCAATATCTGTTTTATTTCTCTATTCGAGACCTCTACTTGTCCGCTAGTTTGCGGGTGATAGGGTGTAGCTACTCGGTGTCGGACTCCATATTTAGAAAGAAGTTTATCAAAGATTCATGATATGAAGTGAGATCCGCCGTCACTAATGACGAGTCTGGGTACACCGAATCTAGGAAAGATTGTGTTTTTAAAGAGTTTGATTACTACTCGTGCGCCATTTGTTGGAGCAGCAATGGCTTCTATCCATTTAGACACATAGTCTACCGCGACGAGTATGTAGTTATTACCAAAAGAAGGTGGGAATGGTACCATGAAATCTATTCCCCATACGTCAAAGATTTCTACCTCTAAGATTCCTTTCTGAGGCATTTCATCGCGTCGTGAGACGTTGCCAGTTCGTTGGCATCGATCACATTTTAGCACAGCGATGTGAACGTCTTTCCAGAGGTTAGGCCAGAATAAGCCGGCTTGGAGAATCTTAGCGCACGTCTTGGATGTACTAGCATGACCACCATATGGTGCTGAATGGCATTGGGAAATGATATTTTCTATTTCTTCCTCTGGGACACAGCGACGGTATATATTGTCGGCCCCTCTCTTGAAGAGTAGAGGTTCGTCCCAATAATAGTGTTTCAGATCGTGGAAGAATTTCTTCTTTTGCTGATAAGTGAGATCTGGTGGAAGCACGCCTGCAGCTAGGTAATTAACGATGTCAGCATACCAAGGTAATGTGACTTGGGCATAGACGGCTTCTACGGCTTTTTCGAGTTCTGGATCTTCCGAGATAAAGTTGGGCATGTCACTTTCTAATTTGGCTATCAGATGTTCGTACGGGAAATCGTCATTTATCGGTACTGATTCATGTTTGATGCCTTCTATTCGGGATAAGTGATCTGCAACAACGTTCTCGGTTCCTTTCTTATCCTTGGTTTCTAAGTCAAACTCTTGTAATAACAGGATCCATCTCAATAGTCTTGGTTTGGCATCCTTTTTGCTTATTAGATACCTAATGGCAGCGTGGTCTGTGTATATGATAATTTTTGCTCCTACTAAGTAAGAACAGAATTTGTCAAGCGCAAATATAACTGCTAGAAGTTCCTTTTCTGTTGTAGCGTAGTTCATTTGGGCAGGATCTAAGGTTCTACTGGCATAGTAGATGGCATGGAGTTTCTTGTCCTTCATTTGTCCTAGAACTGCGCCTACGACATAATCACTCGCATTGCACATGATTTCGAACGGTAGTCGCCAATCGAGTGGTTGCATAATCGGTGCGGTGATAAGGGCAGATTTTAATGTTTCGAATGCTTTTAGACAATCGTCGTCAAAGACGAACTCAACATCTTTCATCAACAGGCCGGTTAAAGGTTTTGTGATTTTTGAAAAATCTTTTATAAATCTTCGGTAGAAACCGGCATGTCCTAGAAAACTCCGTATTTCTCGTACAGATTTTGGAGGTTGGAGATCTTTTATAATCTCTATTTTAGCTTTGTCGACCTCAATTCCTTTATTTGATATGACATGTCCTAGAAATATTCCTTGTCGGACCATAAAATGACATTTTTCCCAATTTAGGACGAGGTTTACTTTTACACAACGTTCTAATACCATTTCTAAGTTTTGTAGGCATCCTTCGAAACTTTGTCCACATACTGAGAAATCGTCTATAAATACTTCCATGATATCATCTATGAAATCTGTGAAGATTTCCATCATGCATCTTTGGAAGGTTGTTGGAGCATTACAGAGTCCGAACGGCATTCGGTGGTAAGCAAAAGTACCATAAGGACAGGTGAATGTAGTCTTTTCTTGGTCATCAGGATGAATGAGAATTTGGAAAAATCCTGAATAGCCATCTAGATAGGAGAAATACGAATGTTTGGCTAATCTTTCCAACATTTGGTCTATGAAGGGTAACGGGAAGTGATCTTTTCGTGTGGCCTTGTTAAGCTTCCTATAATCAATGCACATCCTACTTCCAGTCACGACTCTTTTTGTTATTGATTCGCCTTTTTCGTTTTTAACTACTGTGACTCCTCCTTTCTTTGGTACGACATGAACTGGGCTGACCCATTCACTATCGGAGATTGGATAGATGATTCCTGCATCTAGCAATTTCTCTACTTCATCTCTGACTATAGTGCTTAGGATGGGGTTCAGTCTCCTCTGATGCTCTCTAGAAGCTTTAGAGTCTTCCTCTATTGTAATTCGATGCATACAGATTGAAGGGCTTATACCTTTTAGATCGCTTATGTTATAGCCTAACGCGGTGGGGTACTTCTTTAGGACTTCTAATAGCTTTTCGGTTTCTGGTTGTCCTAAGTCGGCGTTGACTATCACTGGTCTTTTTAGTTCATCGTCTAGGAATTCATATCTAAGGTTTTTGGGTAGTGTTTTAAGTTCTAAAGATAGGTTCTTCGGACATGGCATATGGTTTGGGGTCAGTGCTAAGCTTTCGCTTAGGCTGTCGTCTTTATACGGTTTACGTCAATCATCGTCTTCAGAAATATCGGGTATTTGAATCTTTATTATTTTTGAATATGTGGTCTCTTCATTTTCAAGTTTTCTTATGCATTCGTCAATTTCATCTACTAAATAGCAGGTATCGTCTATGGCTGGTGCTTGTAAGAACTTGGTGAGAATGAACTCTATCTTTTCTTCTCCTACTTCGAATGTTAGCCTTCCTTTCTTCACGTCTATAATAGCTCCGGCTGTAGCTAGGAACGGTCTTCCTAGGATAATTGGGATAACAGAGTCCTCTTTGATGTCCATGATTATGAAGTCGGTTGGGATGTAGAATTGTCCTATGCGTACTGGAACGTTTTCCAGTATTCCGACGGGATATTTTACTGATCGGTCAGCTAATTGTACGGACATTTTGGTTGGTCTTAGGTCTCCCATATTCAGCTTTTTGCATATAGATAAAGGCATAACACTGATACTGGCTCCTAAATCGCATAGAGCTTTGTCTATTATGAACTTTCCTATGACGCAGGGTATGGAGAAACTACCTGGGTCTTTTAATTTAGGAGGCATGCGGTTTTGATTTATAGCGCTACACTCTGCAGTAAGTGTAACTGTCTCGTTATCCTCGATCTTTCTCTTATTTGACAGGATTTCTTTGAGAAATTTAGCGTATGACGGCATTTGAGTTATCGCTTCTGTAAAAGGAATAGTGATATTCAACTGTTTAAGGAGCTCTACAAATTTCTTAAACTGTCCTGAAGTTTTGGAGTTTATTAATCTTTGAGGATAAGGGATAGGTGGTTTATATGGCGCTGGAGGTGCTTGAGTTTTTTCACTTGCGGTATCCTCCTTCTCGTTGTCTTCCTTCTTCTCTAACTCGGATTCCTTTTCTGCTTGTTCAGTTGGTTTTTGTTGCATGGCTGAGTTTTCGGTCCTCGGATCGATCGGTTCGTCCAATTCTTTTCCACTTCTTAATATTACAGCATTTGCTTGACCTTTTGGATTCTGTTCGGGTTGTCCAGGAAACGTGCCAGCGGGTGCGGCAGCAGAGGCTTGTTGTTGAGCCACTTGTGATATATGTGTTTCTAACATTTTGTTGTGGGTGGCTAAAGCGTCTACTTTTCCGGTCAACTGTTTAATTTGCTCGCTAGTGTGTATGTTTTGATTCAGGAATTCTTTGTTTGTTTGAGCTTGAGTAGCTATGAATTTTTCCATCATCAACTCGAGGTTTGATTTCCTAGGTGCAGTCTGAGCAGCAGCTGGTTTCTGATACCCTGGCGGAGCAGTAGGCATTTGCAATGCATTATCGCTTTTGTAAGAAAAGTTTGGATGATTTCGCCAACCTGGGTTGTAAGTATTTGCGTAAGGATTTCCTTGAGCATAATTTACTTGGTCTGGTGGGATTCCAGCTAGCAATGGGCATTCGGGCGCATTATGAGTGGTGCTTCCGCATAACTCGCAGTTTGGAGTTACGGCAGCGACGGTTGCAGTGGGGTTAACGGTCAGACTGTCAATTTTCTGTGCTAGAGCATCTACTTTAGCGTTGAACTTTTCAAGGCTACTGATCTCGTACATCCCACCTTTCGCTGTGGTTTTCTCTGTTGGAATGCGTTCACCTCCCCATTGGCAGTGGTTCTGAGACATGTTTTCGATTAGTTGATAGGCTTCGTCGTATGGCTTATCCATAAGTGCATCGCCCGCGACAGCGTCTATTGTCAATCTGGTATTGTATAAAAGCCCATTATAGAAAGTATGGATTGTCACCCAGTCTTCTAGACCGTGGTGAGAACATGTTCTCATCATACCTTTGAATCGTTCCCATGCTTCGTAAAGAGATTCAGTATCTTTTTGTCGAAATCCGTTGATTTGAGCTCTAAGCATAGCAGTTTTGCTTGGCGGGAAATATCTCACTAAGAAAACGTTGTTCAACTGTTCCCACGTCGTAACGGAGTTGGATGGTAAGGATTGTAACCATGTCCACGCTCTGTCTCTAAGAGAGAAAGGGAAAAGACGAAGTCTTATTGCGTCTGGAGTTACTCCATTTGCTTTCACTGTGTCTGCGTATTGTACAAACTTCGTTAAGTGTTCGTTTGGATCCTAAGTTGCATTTCCTGAAAATTGGTTTTGTTGTACAGCTGACAGCAATGAGGGTTTCAGCTCAAAATCGTTTCGAGTAATAGCTGGGGCAGCAATGCTACTTCTAGGCTCCATCTGAGAGGGTGTAGCGTATGCCTTCAGTGGTTTGTTTTGAGGTGCTACAGCCATCTTTGATTCTTCTTTGGATTTGGGAATGGGAGTGAGAGGATCGGGAATGTTATGTTTGAGTTGGTACTCAATGATTCGACTTCTTAAATGTAAGAAGCGCTCTAGTTCTGCGAGTGAAGGTTTTAAGATATCGCCTTGTGGGCGATTACTTGGCATACAATCGACAACACTAGTAAAGGAAAAATGAAAATAGTTAACCTAGTCTATACGGTGTAACAGAAGGTTACACTATTGACTAAACGGGTCCCCGGCAACGGCGCCAAAAACTTGATCTCGACTTTCTATGTCTAATACAACTTAACTGCAAGTGCACAGTCTATCGCGTAGTAATAAAAGATATCGATCCCACAGGGACTCGTAATCAAACTAGTGTTCTCGGGAGTTACTATGTTTAGCTAGGTAGATAATGTTTAAGGGAATAAGATTGTCACTTAAAGGGAACTAAAAATGTTACTTAAATTATAATTACGTGAATCGATATGCAGTAATTATGTTCTTCGGGGATTTGACAAGTTACCGGTATATGAAATATTTTTCAGAGTTTATTTAAGCAGAAAATAGTGATCTGAAGACTCTCGTCTCACGATGGTTGTTGACGCTAATCATAATTCTAAGGGCCAAATGTACGCTTTCGTGTCCCATTCGGGGCTAAAACTATTTTTTGGAAATCTCTAAGTTCTAATTCATTTTAAAGTGCTTTCGCTGTTATTAAAACAAATGACTAGTGTTTACTATCTGGGCTTGCCGCAACTTTCGCTTGTTGGTTCGTACCTTAATTAATTTCCCACTTTCGTGGCAAAACTACTTTTAAATAAGTTCTCGCTTTCGCGACGAAGTTTACTCAGTAAATAAATTTAAACACTCAGACCATAAACAACTTTTGAAAAAGAGAGTTTTCAACCGGTTATTATCAAATCCCGTCTGAATTATTATTACATATCGATTACTTTGATTTAGCTAGACATGGATTTGGGAAAGGTAAAACATAAATAAAAACAATGAGTAATAATATGCATCATAATGAAAACTAAAATTACGACTAAAATTTAAAACCTGTAAATATTCCAATTGACCTTTGGGCAGATCCTCCACAAATGTTGGCAGGATTCTGGTCTTTATGCCAATTGATCGTACAAGGGAAATAGGAATTACAGAAGAAATGAAAGGCAACAAAAAAATAGAAAGAAATAAAACTGAACTTTTGCTCTGGAAATGAAATTGGGCAGCACTTCGTTATCTGAATGTGACTCCCTTTCTCAGCTCCCCTCCTTCCCCTTTTATAGAAATAGAATTCTAACGGTTATAACTTGAAGAAGGTGGACTTAGAGGCAGAAATATCAGGGAGTAGTGGTCCACTATTTGGGACTTGGAACTGCATCTTGCACGTGCATTTGAAGTTGGGCGTTTTTGCCTGCATGACGGTCGTCACGTTGTGTGACGGTCGTCATGGAGCTGTGACGGTCGTCACAGCAGCAAAATATGCATTCTGCGTTTTTCATGTTGTTTTCATCCGGTTTTCGTCCATATTTCATCTGTGATTGCTTCTTTTCTTCATATTGCTTTGTGTTAGACGTGATTATCAAATACCTGCAAAATATCAGACAAATAACACAGAAATAACCCGAAATCGGATCGAAAACAGTTAAACATCAGTTGAATTATGCATCAATATATATATATATATATATATATATATATATATATATATATATATATATATATATATATATATATATATATATATATATATACGATTTCGTGTTATCACATCTCAACACAAAGCTGAGAAGATAATCTGACCTCGTCGTCAGTCATCTGTTTCAAACAAACAGGCATCGAACCCAAAGACCGGCTCAACACGAAGCTGAGAAAAAAATATGACCTTGCTGTCAGTCATCTGTTTCAAACAAATAGGCATCGAACCAGAAGGCCGACTCAACATAAAGATGAGAAGAAAATCTGACCTCGCCGTCGGTCATCTGTTTCAAACAAACAGGCATCAAACTCGAAGGTCGGCTCAACACAAAGCTGAGAAGATAATCTGACCTTGTTGTCGGTCAGCTGTTTCAAACAAAGAGGCATCGAACCCGAAGTCCATCTAAACACGAGGCTGAGAAGAAAATATGACCTCGCAGTCGGTCATCTGTTTCAAATAAACAGACATTGAACCTGAAGGACGGTTCAACATGAAGTTGAGAAGAAAATCTGACCTCGTCGTCGGTCATCTGTTGCAAACAAACAGGCATCGAAACCGAAGGCCGGCTCAACAAGAAGCTGAGAAGAAAATGTGACCGCGCCGTCAATCATCTGTTTCAAACAAACAGGCATCGAACCCAAAGGCCGGCTCAACTGGAAGCTGAGAAGATAATCTGACCTTGCCGTCGGTCATCTGTTTCAAACAAACAGGCATCGAACCCGAAGGCCATCTCAACATGAAGCTGAGAAGAAAATATGACCACGCAGGCGGTCATCTGTTTCAAATAAACAGGAATCGAACCCGAAGGTCGGCTCAACACGAAGCTGAGAATAAAATATGACCTCGTCGTCAATAATCTGTTTCAAATAAACATGCATCGTACTCGAAGGCCGACTCAACACGAAGCTTGGAAGATAATTTGACCTTGCCGTCAGTCATCTGTTTCAAACAAACAGCCATCGAACCCGAAGGCCATTTCAATACGAAGCTGAGAAGATAATCTAACCTCGCCGTCAGTCATCTGTTTCAAACAAACAGGCATCAAACCCAAAGGCCGGCTCAACACGAAGCTGAGAATAAAATCTGACCTCGCTGTAAATCATGTGTTTTAAACAAATAGGCATCGAACCCGAAGGCTGACTCAAAATAAAGATGAGAAGAAAATCTGACCTCACCGTCAGTCATATGTTTCAAACAAACAGGCATCGAACCCGAAGGCCGGATCAACACGAAGCTGAGAAGAAAATCTGACCTCGCAGTCAATCATCTGTTTCAAACAAACAGGCATCGAACCCGAAGGCCGACTCAACACGAAGCTGAGAATAAAATCTGACCTCGCCGTCAGTCATCTGTTGCAAACAAATTGGCATCGAAATCGAAGGTCGGCTCAACATGAAGCTAAGAAGAAAATATGACCTTGTCGTCAATCATCTGTTTCAAACAAACAAGCATCGAACCCGAAGGCCGGCTCAACAAGAAGCTGAGATGATAATCTTACCTTGCTGTCAGTAATCTGTTTCAAACAAACAGGCATCGAACCCGAAGGCCATCTCAACACGAAGCTAAGAAGATAACCTGACCTGGTCGTCAGTCATCTGTTGCGAACAAAGAGGAATCGAAACCGAAGGCCGGCTCAACACGAACATGAGAAGAAAATATGACCTCGCCGTCAATCATCTGTTTCTAACAAATAGGCATCGAATTCGAAGGTCGGCTCAACACGAAGCTGAAAAGATAATCTGACCTTTTCGTCAGTCATCTGTTTCAAACAAACAGGCATCGAACCCGAAGTCCATATTAACACGAGGCTGAGAAGAAAATCTGACCTTGCAATCGGTCATCTGTTTCAAATAAACAGACATCGAACCCGAAGGCCAGCTCAACATGAAGCTGAGAAGAAAATTTGACCTCACCGTCAGTCATCTGTTACAAACAAACAGTCATCGAAACCGAAGGCCGGCTCAACACGAAGCTGAAAACAAAATATGACCTCACCGTCAATCATCTGCTTCAAACAAACAGGCATCGAACCCGATGATCGGCTCAACACGAAGCTGAGAAGATAATTTGACCTTGCTGTTAGTAATTTGTTTCAAATAAACAGGAATCGAACCCGAAGGTCGGCTCAACACGAAGCTGAGAATAAAATATGACCTCGTCGTCAATCATCTGTTTCAAATAAACATGCATCGTACTCGAAGGCCGACTCAACACGAAGCTTGGAAGATAATTTGACCTTGCCGTCAGTCATCTGTTTCAAACAAACAGCCATCGAACCCGAAGGCCATTTCAATACGAAGCTGAGAAGATAATCTAACCTCGCCGTCAGTCATCTGTTTCAAACAAACAGGCATCAAACCCGAAGGCCGGCTCAACACGAAGCTGAGAATAAAATCTGACCTCGCTGTAAATCATGTGTTTCAAACAAATAGGCATCGAACCCGAAGGCTGACTCAAAATAAAGATGAGAAGAAAATCTGACCTCACCGTCAGTCATATGTTTCAAACAAACAGGCATCGAACCCGAAGGCCGGATCAACACGAAGCTGAGAAGAAAATCTGACCTCGCAGTCAATCATCTGTTTCAAACAAACAGGCATCGAACCCGAAGGCCGACTCAACACGAAGCTGAGAATAAAATCTGACCTCGCCGTCAGTCATCTGTTGCAAACAAATTGGCATCGAAATCGAAGGTCGGCTCAACATGAAGCTGAGAAGAAAATATGACCTTGTCGTCAATCATCTGTTTCAAACAAACAAGCATCGAACCCGAAGGCCGGCTCAACAAGAAGCTGAGATGATAATCTTACCTTGCTGTCAGTAATCTGTTTCAAACAAACAGGCATCGAACCCGAAGGCCATCTCAACACGAAGCTAAGAAGATAACCTGACCTGGTCGTCAGTCATCTGTTGCGAACAAAGAGGAATCGAAACCGAAGGCCGGTTCAACACGAACATGAGAAGAAAATATGACCTCGCCGTCAATCATCTGTTTCTAACAAATAGGCATCGAATTCGAAGGTCGGCTCAACACGAAGCTGAAAAGATAATCTGACCTTTTCGTCAGTCATCTGTTTCAAACAAACAGGCATCGAACCCGAAGTCCATATTAACACGAGGCTGAGAAGAAAATCTGACCTTGCAATCGGTCATCTGTTTCAAATAAACAGACATCGAACCCGAAGGCCAGCTCAACACGAAGCTGAGAAGAAAATTTGACCTCACCGTCAGTCATCTGTTACAAACAAACAGGCATTGAAACCGAAGGCCGGCTCAACACGAAGCTGAAAACAAAATATGACCTCACCGTCAATCATCTGCTTCAAACAAACAGGCATCGAACCCGATGATCGGCTCAACACGAAGCTGAGAAGATAATTTGACCTTGCTGTTAGTAATTTGTTTCAAATAAACAGGAATCGAACCCGAAGGTCGGCTCAACACGAAGCTGAGAATAAAATATGACCTCGTCGTCAATCATCTGTTTCAAATAAACATGCATCGTACTCGAAGGCCGACTCAACACGAAGCTTGGAAGATAATTTGACCTTGCCGTCAGTCATCTGTTTCAAACAAACAGCCATCGAACCCGAAGGCCATTTCAATACGAAGCTGAGAAGATAATCTAACCTCGCCGTCAGTCATCTGTTTCAAACAAACAGGCATCAAACCCGAAGGCCGGCTCAACACGAAGCTGAGAATAAAATCTGACCTCGCTGTAAATCATGTGTTTCAAACAAATAGGCATCGAACCCGAAGGCTGACTCAAAATAAAGATGAGAAGAAAATCTGACCTCACCGTCAGTCATATGTTTCAAACAAACAGGCATCGAACCCGAAGGCCGGATCAACACGAAGCTGAGAAGAAAATCTGACCTCGCAGTCAATCATCTGTTTCAAACAAACAGGCATCGAACCCGAAGGCCGACTCAACACGAAGCTGAGAATAAAATCTGACCTCGCCGTCAGTCATCTGTTGCAAACAAATTGGCATCGAAATCGAAGGTCGGCTCAACATGAAGCTGAGAAGAAAATATGACCTTGTCGTCAATCATCTGTTTCAAACAAACAAGCATCGAACCTGAAGGCCGGCTCAACAAGAAGCTGAGATGATAATCTTACCTTGCTGTCAGTAATCTGTTTCAAACAAACAGGCATCGAACCCGAAGGCCATCTCAACACGAAGCTAAGAAGATAACCTGACCTGGTCGTCAGTCATCTGTTGCGAACAAAGAGGAATCGAAACCGAAGGCCGGCTCAACACGAACATGAGAAGAAAATATGACCTCGCCGTCAATCATCTGTTTCTAACAAATAGGCATCGAATTCGAAGGTCGGCTCAACACGAAGCTGAAAAGATAATCTGACCTTTTCGTCAGTCATCTGTTTCAAACAAACAGGCATCGAACCCGAAGTCCATATTAACACGAGGCTGAGAAGAAAATCTGACCTTGCAATCGGTCATCTGTTTCAAATAAACAGACATCGAACCCGAAGGCCAGCTCAACACGAAGCTGAGAAGAAAATTTGACCTCACCGTCAGTCATCTGTTACAAACAAACAGGCATCGAAACCGAAGGCCGGCTCAACACGAAGCTGAAAACAAAATATGACCTCACCGTCAATCATCTGCTTCAAACAAACAGGCATCGAACCCGATGATCGGCTCAACACGAAGCTGAGAAGATAATTTGACCTTGCTGTTAGTAATTTGTTTCAAATAAACAGGAATCGAACCCGAAGGTCGGCTCAACACGAAGCTGAGAATAAAATATGACCTCGTCGTCAATCATCTGTTTCAAATAAACATGCATCGTACTCGAAGGCCGACTCAACACGAAGCTTGGAAGATAATTTGACCTTGCCGTCAGTCATCTGTTTCAAACAAACAGCCATCGAACCCGAAGGCCATTTCAATACGAAGCTGAGAAGATAATCTAACCTCGCCGTCAGTCATCTGTTTCAAACAAACAGGCATCAAACCCGAAGGCCGGCTCAACACGAAGCTGAGAATAAAATCTGACCTCGCTGTAAATCATGTGTTTCAAACAAATAGGCATCGAACCCGAAGGCTGACTCAAAATAAAGATGAGAAGAAAATCTGACCTCACCGTCAGTCATATGTTTCAAACAAACAGGCATCGAACCCGAAGGCCGGATCAACACGAAGCTGAGAAGAAAATCTGACCTCGCAGTCAATCATCTGTTTCAAACAAACAGGCATCGAACCCGAAGGCCGACTCAACACGAAGCTGAGAATAAAATCTGACCTCGCCGTCAGTCATCTGTTGCAAACAAATTGGCATCGAAATCGAAGGTCGGCTCAACATGAAGCTGAGAAGAAAATATGACCTTGTCGTCAATCATCTGTTTCAAACAAACAAGCATCGAACCTGAAGGCCGGCTCAACAAGAAGCTGAGATGATAATCTTACCTTGCTGTCCGTAATCTGTTTCAAACAAACAGGCATCGAACCCGAAGGCCATCTCAACACGAAGCTAAGAAGATAACCTGACCTGGTCGTCAGTCATCTGTTGCGAACAAAGAGGAATCGAAACCGAAGGCCGGCTCAACACGAACATGAGAAGAAAATATGACCTCGCCGTCAATCATCTGTTTCTAACAAATAGGCATCGAATTCGAAGGTCGGCTCAACACGAAGCTGAAAAGATAATCTGACCTTTTCGTCAGTCATCTATTTCAAACAAACAGGCATCGAACCCGAAGTCCATATTAACACGAGGCTGAGAAGAAAATCTGACCTTGCAATCGGTCATCTGTTTCAAATAAACAGACATCGAACCCGAAGGCCAGCTCAACACGAAGCTGAGAAGAAAATTTGACCTCACCGTCAGTCATCTGTTACAAACAAACAGGCATCGAAACCGAAGGCCGGCTCAACACGAAGCTGAAAACAAAATATGACCTCACCGTCAATCATCTGCTTCAAACAAACAGGCATCGAACCCGATGATCGGCTCAACACGAAGCTGAGAAGATAATTTGACCTTGCTGTTAGTAATTTGTTTCAAATAAACAGGAATCGAACCCGAAGGTCGGCTCAACACGAAGCTGAGAATAAAATATGACCTCGTCATCAATCATCTGTTTCAAATAAACATGCATCGTACTCGAAGGCCGACTCAACACGAAGCTTGGAAGATAATTTGACCTTGCCGTCAGTCATCTGTTTCAAACAAACAGCCATCGAACCCGAAGGCCATTTCAATACGAAGCTGAGAAGATAATCTAACCTCGCCGTCAGTCATCTGTTTCAAACAAACAGGCATCAAACCCGAAGGCCGGCTCAACACGAAGCTGAGAATAAAATCTGACCTCGCTGTAAATCATGTGTTTCAAACAAATAGGCATCGAACCCGAAGGCTGACTCAAAATAAAGATGAGAAGAAAATCTGACCTCACCGTCAGTCATATGTTTCAAACAAACAGGCATCGAACCCGAAGGCCGGATCAACACGAAGCTGAGAAGAAAATCTGACCTCGCAGTCAATCATCTGTTTCAAACAAACAGGCATCGAACCCGAAGGCCGACTCAACACGAAGCTGAGAATAAAATCTGATCTCGCTGTCAGTCATCTGTTGCAAACAAATTGGCATCGAAATCGAAGGTCGGCTCAACATGAAGCTGAGAAGAAAATATGACCTTGTCGTCAATCATCTGTTTCAAACAAACAAGCATCGAACCCGAAGGCCGGCTCAACAAGAAGCTGAGATGATAATCTTACCTTGCTGTCAGTAATCTGTTTCAAACAAACAGGCATCGAACCCGAAGGCCATCTCAACAGGAAGCTAAGAAGATAACCTGACCTTGTCGTCAGTCATCTGTTGCGAACAAAGAGGAATCGAAACCGAAGGCCGGCTCAACACGAACATGAGAAGAAAATATGACCTCGCCGTCAATCATCTGTTTCTAACAAATAGGCATCGAATTCGAAGGTCGGCTCAACACGAAGCTGAAAAGATAATCTGACCTTTTCGTCAGTCATCTGTTTCAAACAAACAGGCATCGAACCCGAAGTCCATATTAACACGAGGCTGAGAAGAAAATCTGACCTTGCAATCGGTCATCTGTTTCAAATAAACAGACATCGAACCCGAAGGCCAGCTCAACACGAAGCTGAGAAGAAAATTTGACCTCACCGTCAGTCATCTGTTACAAACAAACATGCATCGAAACCGAAGGCCGACTCAACACGAAGCTGAAAACAAAATATGACCTCACCGTCAATCATCTGCTTCAAACAAACAGGCATCGAACCCGATGATCGGCTCAACACGAAGCTGAGAAGATAATTTGACCTTGCTGTTAGTAATTTGTTTCAAATAAACAGGAATCGAACCCGAAGGTCGGCTCAACACGAAGCTGAGAATAAAATATGACCTCGTCGTCAATCATCTGTTTCAAATAAACATGCATGGTACTCGAAGGCCGACTCAACACGAAGCTTGGAAGATAATTTGACCTTGCCGTCAGTCATCTGTTTCAAACAAACAGCCATCGAACCCGAAGGCCATTTCAATACGAAGCTGAGAAGATAATCTAACCTCGCCGTCAGTCATCTGTTTCAAACAAACAGGCATCAAACCCGAAGGCCGGCTCAACACGAAGCTGAGAATAAAATCTGACCTCGCTGTAAATCATGTGTTTCAAACAAATAGGCATCGAACCCGAAGGCTGACTCAAAATAAAGATGAGAAGAAAATCTGACCTCACCGTCAGTCATATGTTTCAAACAAACAGGCATCGAACCCGAAGGCCAGCTCAACACGAAGCTGAGAAGAAAATCTGACCTCGCAGTCAATCATCTGTTTCAAACAAACAGGCATCGAACCCGAAGGCCGACTCAACACGAAGCTGAGAATAAAATCTGACCTCGCCGTCAGTCATCTGTTGCAAACAAATTGGCATCAAAATCGAAGGTCGGCTAAACATGAAGCTGAGAAGAAAATATGACTTTGTCGTCAATCATCTGTTTCAAACAAACAACCATCGAACCCGAAGGCCGGCTCAACAAGAAGCTGAGATGATAATCTTACCTTGCTGTCAGTAATCTGTTTCAAACAAACAGGCATCGAACCCGAAGGCCATCTCAACACGAAGCTAAGAAGATAACCTGACCTGGTCGTCAGTCATCTGTTGCGAACAAAGAGGAATCGAAACCGAAGGCCGGCTCAACACGAACATGAGAAGAAAATATGACCTCGCCGTCAATCATCTGTTTCTAACAAATAGGCATCGAATTCGAAGGTCGGCTCAACACAAAGCTGAAAAGATAATCTGACCTTTTCGTCAGTCATCTGTTTCAAACAAACAGGCATCGAACCCGAAGTCCATATTAACACGAGGCTGAGAAGAAAATCTGACCTTGCAATCGGTCATCTGTTTCAAATAAACAGACATCGAACCCGAAGGCCAGCTCAACACGAAGCTGAGAAGAAAATTTGACCTCACCGTCAGTCATCTGTTACAAACAAACATGCATCGAAACCGAAGGCCGACTCAACACGAAGCTGAAAACAAAATATGACCTCACCGTCAATCATCTGCTTCAAACAAACAGGCATCGAACCCGATGATCGGCTCAACACGAAGCTGAGAAGATAATTTGACCTTGCTGTTAGTAATTTGTTTCAAATAAACAGGAATCGAACCCGAAGGTCGGCTCAACACGAAGCTGAGAATAAAATATGACCTCGTCGTCAATCATCTGTTTCAAATAAACATGCATCGTACTCGAAGGCCGACTCAACACGAAGCTTGGAAGATAATTTGACCTTGCCGTCAGTCATCTGTTTCAAACAAACAGCCATCGAACCCGAAGGCCATTTCAATACGAAGCTGAGAAGATAATCTAACCTCGCCGTCAGTCATCTGTTTCAAACAAACAGGCATCAAACCCGAAGGCCGGCTCAACACGAAGCTGAGAATAAAATCTGACCTCGCTGTAAATCATGTGTTTCAAACAAATAGGCATCGAACCCGAAGGCTGACTCAAAATAAAGATGAGAAGAAAATCTGACCTCACCGTCAGTCATATGTTTCAAACAAACAGGCATCGAACCCGAAGGCCAGCTCAACACGAAGCTGAGAAGAAAATCTGACCTCGCAGTCAATCATCTGTTTCAAACAAACAGGCATCGAACCCGAAGGCCGACTCAACACGAAGCTGAGAATAAAATCTGACCTCGCCGTCAGTCATCTGTTGCAAACAAATTGGCATCAAAATCGAAGGTCGGCTAAACATGAAGCTGAGAAGAAAATATGACTTTGTCGTCAATCATCTGTTTCAAACAAACAACCATCGAACCCGAAGGCCGGCTCAACAAGAAGCTGAGATGATAATCTTACCTTGCTGTCAGTAATCTGTTTCAAACAAACAGGCATCGAACCCGAAGGCCATCTCAACACGAAGCTAAGAAGATAACCTGACCTGGTCGTCAGTCATCTGTTGCGAACAAAGAGGAATCGAAACCGAAGGCCGGCTCAACACGAACATGAGAAGAAAATATGACCTCGCCGTCAATCATCTGTTTCTAACAAATAGGCATCGAATTCGAAGGTCGGCTCAACACAAAGCTGAAAAGATAATCTGACCTTTTCGTCAGTCATCTGTTTCAAACAAACAGGCATCGAACCCGAAGTCCATATTAACACGAGGCTGAGAAGAAAATCTGACCTTGCAATCGGTCATCTGTTTCAAATAAACAGACATCGAACCCGAAGGCCAGCTCAACACGAAGCTGAGAAGAAAATTTGACCTCACCGTCAGTCATCTGTTACAAACAAACAGGCATCGAAACCGAAGGCCGACTCAACACGAAGCTGAAAACAAAATATGACCTCACCGTCAATCATCTGCTTCAAACAAACAGGCATCGAACCCGATGATCGGCTCAACACGAAGCTGAGAAGATAATTTGACCTTGCTGTTAGTAATATGTTTCAAATAAACAGGAATCGAACCCGAAGGTCGGCTCAACACGAAGCTGAGAATAAAATATGACCTCGTCGTCAATCATCTGTTTCAAATAAACATGCATCGTACTCGAAGGCCGACTCAACACGAAGCTTGGAAGATAATTTGACCTTGCCGTCAGTCATCTGTTTCAAACAAACAGCCATCGAACCCGAAGGCCATTTCAATACGAAGCTGAGAAGATAATCTAACATCGCCGTCAGTCATCTGTTTCAAACAAACAGGCATCAAACCCGAAGGCCGGCTCAACACGAAGCTGAGAATAAAATCTGACCTCGCTGTAAATCATGTGTTTCAAACAAATAGGCATCGAACCCGAAGGCTGACTCAAAATAAAGATGAGAAGAAAATCTGACCTCACCGTCAGTCATATGTTTCAAACAAACAGGCATCGAACCCGAAGGCCAGCTCAACACGAAGCTGAGAAGAAAATCTGACCTCGCAGTCAATCATCTGTTTCAAACAAACAGGCATCGAACCCGAAGGCCGACTCAACACGAAGCTGAGAATAAAATCTGACCTCGCCGTTAGTCATCTGTTGCAAACAAATTGGCATCGAAATCGAAGGTCGGCTAAACATGAAGCTGAGAAGAAAATATGACTTTGTCGTCAATCATCTGTTTCAAACAAACAACCATCGAACCCGAAGGCCGGCTCAACAAGAAGCTGAGATGATAATCTTACCTTGCTGTCAGTAATCTGTTTCAAACAAACAGGCATCGAACCCTAAGGCCATCTCAACACGAAGCTAAGAAGATAACCTGACCTGGTCGTCAGTCATCTGTTGCGAACAAAGAGGAATCGAAACCGAAGGCCGGCTCAACACGAACATGAGAAGAAAATATGACCTCGCCGTCAATCATCTGTTTCTAACAAATAGGCATCGAATTCGAAGGTCGGCTCAACACAAAGCTGAAAAGATAATCTGACCTTTTCGTCAGTCATCTGTTTCAAACAAACAGGAATCGAACCCGAAGTCCATATTAACACGAGGCTGAGAAGAAAATCTGACCTTGCAATCGGTCATCTGTTTCAAATAAACAGACATCGAACCCGAAGGCCAGCTCAACACGAAGCTGAGAAGAAAATTTGACCTCACCGTCAGTCATCTGTTACAAACAAACAGGCATCGAAACCGAAGGCCGGCTCAACACGAAGCTGAAAACAAAATATGACCTCACCGTCAATCATCTGCTTCAAACAAACAGGCATCGAACCCGATGATCGGCTCAACACGAAGCTGAGAAGATAATTTGACCTTGCTGTTAGTAATTTGTTTCAAACAAACAGGCATCGAACCCGAAGGCCATCTCAACACGAGGTTGAGAAGATAACCTGACCTCGTCGTCAATCATCTGTTTCAAATAAACATGCATCGTACTCGAAGGCCGACTCAACACGAAGCTTGGAAGATAATTTGACCTTGCCGTCAGTCATCTGTTTCAAACAAACAGCCATCGAACCCGAAGGTCGGCTCAACACGAAGCTGAGAAGATAATCTAACCTCGCCGTCAGTCATCTGTTTCAAACAAACAGGCATCAAACCCGAAGGCCGGCTCAACACGAAGCTGAGAATAAAATCTGACCTCGCTGTAAATCATGTGTTTCAAACAAATAGGCATCGAACCCGAAGGCTGACTCAAAATAAAGATGAGAAGAAAATCTGACCTCACCGTCAGTCATATGTTTCAAACAAACAGGCATCGAACCCGAAGGCCAGCTCAACACGAAGCTGAGAAGAAAATCTGACCTCGCAGTCAATCATCTGTTTCAAACAAACAGGCATCGAACCCGAAGGCCGACTCAACACGAAGCTGAGAATAAAATCTGACCTCGCCGTCAGTCATCTGTTGCAAACAAATTGGCATCGAAATCGAAGGTCGGCTCAACATGAAGCTGAGAAGAAAATATGACCTTGCCGTCAATCATCTGTTTCAAACAAACAAGCATCGAACCCGAAGGCCGGCTCAACAAGAAGCTGAGATGATAATCTTACCTTGCTGTCAGTAATCTGTTTCAAACAAACAGGCATCGAACCCGAAGGCCATCTCAACACGAAGCTAAGAAGATAACCTGACCTGGTCGTCAGTCATCTGTTGCGAACAAAGAGGAATCGAAACCGAAGGCCGGCTCAACACGAACATGAGAAGAAAATATGACCTCGCCGTCAATCATCTGTTTCTAACAAATAGGCATCGAATTCGAAGGTCGGCTCAACATGAAGCTGAAAAGATAATCTGACCTTTTCGTCAGTCATCTGTTTCAAACAAACAGGCATCGAACCCGAAGTCCATATTAACACGAGGCTGAGAAGAAAATCTGACCTTGCAATCGGTCATCTGTTTCAAATAAACAGACATCGAACCCGAAGGCCACCTCAACACGAAGCTGAGAAGAAAATTTGACCTCACCGTCAGTCATCTGTTACAAACAAATAGGCATCGAAACCGAAGGCCGGCTCAACACGAAGCTGAAAACAAAATATGACCTCACCGTCAATCATCTGCTTCAAACAAACAGGCATCGAACCCGATGATCGGCTCAACACGAAGCTGAGAAGATAATTTGACCTTGCTGTTAGTAATTTGTTTCAAATAAACAGGAATCGAACCCGAAGGTCGGCTCAACACGAAGCTGAGAATAAAATATGACCTCGTCGTCAATCATCTGTTTCAAATAAACATGCATCGTACTCGAAGGCCGACTCAACACGAAGCTTGGAAGATAATTTGACCTTGCCGTCAGTCATCTGTTTCAAACAAACAGCCATCGAACCCGAAGGCCATTTCAATACGAAGCTGAGAAGATAATCTAACCTCGCCGTCAGTCATCTGTTTCAAACAAACAGGCATCAAACCCGAAGGCCGGCTCAACACGAAGCTGAGAATAAAATCTGACCTCGCTGTAAATCATGTGTTTCAAACAAATAGGCATCGAACCCAAAGGCTGACTCAAAATAAAGATGAGAAGAAAATCTGACCTCACCGTCAGTCATATGTTTCAAACAAACAGGCATCGAACCCGAAGGCCAGCTCAACACGAAGCTGAGAAGAAAATCTGACCTCGCAGTCAATCATCTGTTTCAAACAAACAGGCATCGAACCCGAAGACCGACTCAACACGAAGCTGAGAATAAAATATGACCTCGCCGTCAGTCATCTGTTGCAAACAAATTGGCATCGAAATCGAAGGTCGGCTCAACATGAACCTGAAAAGAAAATATGACCTTGTCGTCAATCATCTGTTTCAAACAAACAAGTATCGAACCCGAAGGCCGGCTCAACAAGAAGCTGAGATGATAATCTTACCTTGCTGTCAGTAATCTGTTTCAAACAAACAGGCATCGAACCCGAAGGCCATCTCAACACGAAGCTAAGAAGATAACCTGACCTGGTCGTCAGTCATCTGTTGCGAACAAAGAGGAATCGAAACCGAAGGCCGGCTCAACACGAACATGAGAAGAAAATATGACCTCGCCGTCAATCATCTGTTTCTAACAAATAGGCATCGAATTCGAAGGTCGGCTCAACATGAAGCTGAAAAGATAATCTGACCTTTTCGTCAGTCATCTGTTTCAAACAAACAGGCATCGAACCCGAAGTCCATATTAACACGAGGCTGAGAAGAAAATCTGACCTTGCAATCGGTCATCTGTTTCAAATAAACAGACATCGAACCCGAAGGCCACCTCAACACGAAGCTGAGAAGAAAATTTGACCTCACCGTCAGTCATCTGTTACAAACAAATAGGCATCGAAACCGAAGGCCGGCTCAACACGAAGCTGAAAACAAAATATGACCTCACCGTCAATCATCTGCTTCAAACAAACAGGCATCGAACCCGATGATCGGCTCAACACGAAGCTGAGAAGATAATTTGACCTTGTTGTTAGTAATTTGTTTCAAATAAACAGGAATCGAACCCGAAGGTCGGCTCAACACGAAGCTGAGAATAAAATATGACCTCGTCGTCAATCATCTGTTTCAAATAAACATGCATCGTACTCGAAGGCCGACTCAACACGAAGCTTGGAAGATAATTTGACCTTGCCGTCAGTCATCTGTTTCAAACAAACAGCCATCGAACCCGAAGGCCATTTCAATACGAAGCTGAGAAGATAATCTAACCTCGCCGTCAGTCATCTGTTTCAAACAAACAGGCATCAAACCCGAAGGCCGGCTCAACACGAAGCTGAGAATAAAATCTGACCTCGCTGTAAATCATGTGTTTCAAACAAATAGGCATCGAACCCAAAGGCTGACTCAAAATAAAGATGAGAAGAAAATCTGACCTCACCGTCAGTCATATGTTTCAAACAAACAGGCATCGAACCCGAAGGCCAGCTCAACACGAAGCTGAGAAGAAAATCTGACCTCGCAGTCAATCATCTGTTTCAAACAAACAGGCATCGAACCCGAAGGCCGACTCAACACGAAGCTGAGAATAAAATATGACCTCGCCGTCAGTCATCTGTTGCAAACAAATTGGCATCGAAATCGAAGGTCGGCTCAACATGAACCTGAAAAGAAAATATGACCTTGTCGTCAATCATCTGTTTCAAACAAACAAGTATCGAACCCGAAGGCCGGCTCAACAAGAAGCTGAGATGATAATCTTACCTTGCTGTCAGTAATCTGTTTCAAACAAACAGGCATCGAACCCGAAGGCCATCTCAACACGAAGCTAAGAAGATAACCTGACCTGGTCGTCAGTCATCTGTTGCGAACAAAGAGGAATCGAAACCGAAGGCCGGCTCAACACGAACATGAGAAGAAAATATGACCTCGCCGTCAATCATCTGTTTCTAACAAATAGGCATCGAATTCGAAGGTCGGCTCAACACGAAGCTGAAAAGATAATCTGACCTTTTCGTCAGTCATATGTTTCAAACAAACAGGCATCGAACCCGAAGTCCATATTAACACGAGGCTGAGAAGAAAATCTGACCTTGCAATCGGTCATCTGTTTCAAATAAACAGACATCGAACCCGAAGGCAAGCTCAACACGAAGCTAAGAAGAAAATTTGACCTCACCGTCAGTCATCTGTTACAAACAAACAGGCATCGAAACCGAAGGCCGGCTCAACACGAAGCTGAAAACAAAATATGACCTCACCGTCAATCATCTGCTTCAAACAAACAGGCATCGAACCCGATGATCGGCTCAACACGAAGCTGAGAAGATAATTTGACCTTGCTGTTAGTAATTTGTTTCAAACAAACAGGCATCGAACCCGAAGGCCATCTCAACACGAGGTTGAGAAGATAACCTGACCTCGTCGTCAATCATCTGTTTCAAATAAACATGCATCGTACTCGAAGGCCGACTCAACACGAAGCTTGGAAGATAATTTGACCTTGCCGTCAGTCATCTGTTTCAAACAAACAGCCATCGAACCCGAAGGTCGGCTCAACACGAAGCTGAGAAGATAATCTAACCTCGCCGTCAGTCATCTGTTTCAAACAAACAGGCATCAAACCCGAAGGCCGGCTCAACACGAAGCTGAGAATAAAATCTGACCTCGCTGTAAATCATGTGTTTCAAACAAATAGGCATCGAACCCGAAGGCTGACTCAAAATAAAGATGAGAAGAAAATCTGACCTCACCGTCAGTCATATGTTTCAAACAAACAGGCATCGAACCCGAAGGCCAGCTCAACACGAAGCTGAGAAGAAAATCTGACCTCGCAGTCAATCATCTGTTTCAAACAAACAGGCATCGAACCCGAAGGCCGACTCAACACGAAGCTGAGAATAAAATCTGACCTCGCCGTCAGTCATCTGTTGCAAACAAATTGGCATCGAAATCGAAGGTCGGCTCAACATGAAGCTGAGAAGAAAATATGACCTTGCTGTCAATCATCTGTTTCAAACAAACAAGCATCGAACCCGAAGGCCGGCTCAACAAGAAGCTGAGATGATAATCTTACCTTGCTGTCAGTAATCTGTTTCAAACAAACAGGCATCGAACCCGAAGGCCATCTCAACACGAAGCTAAGAAGATAACCTGACCTGGTCGTCAGTCATCTGTTGCGAACAAAGAGGAATCGAAACCGAAGGCCGACTCAACACGAACATGAGAAGAAAATATGACCTCGCCGTCAATCATCTGTTTCTAACAAATAGGCATCGAATTCGAAGGTCGGCTCAACACGAAGCTGAAAAGATAATCTGACCTTTTCGTCAGTCATCTGTTTCAAACAAACAGGCATCGAACCCGAAGTCCATATTAACACGAGGCTGAGAAGAAAATCTGACCTTGCAATCGGTCATCTGTTTCAAATAAACAGACATCGAACCCGAAGGCAAGCTCAACACGAAGCTAAGAAGAAAATTTGACCTCACCGTCAGTCATCTGTTACAAACAAACAGGCATCGAAACCGAAGGCCGGCTCAACACGAAGCTGAAAACAAAATATGACCTCACCGTCAATCACCTGCTTCAAACAAACAGGCATCGAACCCGATGATCGGCTCAACACGAAGCTGAGAAGATAATTTGACCTTGCTGTTAGTAATTTGTTTCAAACAAACAGGCATCGAACCTGAAGGCCATCTCAACACGAGGTTGAGAAGATAACCTGACCTCGTCGTCAATCATCTGTTTCAAATAAACATGCATCGTACTCGAAGGCCGACTCAACACGAAGCTTGGAAGATAATTTGACCTTGCCGTCAGTCATCTGTTTCAAACAAACAGCCATCGAACCCGAAGGTCGGCTCAACACGAAGCTGAGAAGATAATCTAACCTCGCCGTCAGTCATCTGTTTCAAACAAACAGGCATCAAACCCGAAGGCCGGCTCAACACGAAGCTGAGAATAAAATCTGACCTCGCTGTAAATCATGTGTTTCAAACAAATAGGCATCGAACCCGAAGGCTGACTCAAAATAAAGATGAGAAGAAAATCTGACCTCACCGTCAGTCATATGTTTCAAACAAACAGGCATCGAACCCGAAGGCCAGCTCAACACGAAGCTGAGAAGAAAATCTGACCTCGCAGTCAATCATCTGTTTCAAACAAACAGGCATCGAACCCGAAGGCCGACTCAACACGAAGCTGAGAATAAAATCTGACCTCGCCGTCAGTCATCTGTTGCAAACAAATTGGCATCGAAATCGAAGGTCGGCTCAACATGAAGCTGAGAAGAAAATATGACCTTGCTGTCAATCATCTGTTTCAAACAAACAAGCATCGAACCCGAAGGCCGGCTCAACAAGAAGCTGAGATGATAATCTTACCTTGCTGTCAGTAATCTGTTTCAAACAAACAGGCATCGAACCCGAAGGCCATCTCAACACGAAGCTAAGAAGATAACCTGACCTGGTCGTCAGTCATCTGTTGCGAACAAAGAGGAATCGAAACCGAAGGCTGGCTCAACACGAACATGAGAAGAAAATATGACCTCGCCGTCAATCATCTGTTTCTAACAAATAGGCATCGAATTCGAAGGTCGGCTCAACATGAAGCTGAAAAGATAATCTGACCTTTTCGTCAGTCATCTGTTTCAAACAAACAGGCATCGAACCCGAAGTCCATATTAACACGAGGCTGAGAAGAAAATCTGACCTTGCAATCGGTCATCTGTTTCAAATAAACAGACATCGAACCCGAAGGCCAGCTCAACACGAAGCTGAGAAGAAAATTTGACCTCACCGTCAGTCATCTGTTACAAACAAACAGGCATCGAAACCGAAGGCCGGCTCAACACGAAGCTGAAAACAAAATATGACCTCACCGTCAATCATCTGCTTCAAACAAACAGGCATCGAACCCGATGATCGGCTCAACACGAAGCTGAGAAGATAATTTGACCTTGCTGTTAGTAATTTGTTTCAAACAAACAGGCATCGAACCCGAAGGCCATCTCAACACGAGGTTGAGAAGATAACCTGACCTCGTCGTCAGTCATCTGTTGCAAACAAACAGGAATTGAAACTGAAGGTCGGCTCAACACGAACATGAGAAGAAAATATGACCTCGCCGTTAATCATCTGTTTCAAACAAACAGGCATCGAACTCGAAGGTAGGCTCAACACGAAGCTGAGAAGATAATCTAACCTCGCCGTCAGTCATCTGTTTCAAACAAACAGGCATCAAACCCAAAGGCCGGCTCAACACGAAGCTGAGAATAAAATCTGACCTCGCTGTAAATCATGTGTTTCAAACAAATAGGCATCGAACCCGAAGGCTGACTCAAAATGAAGATGAGAAGAAAATCTGACCTCACCGTTAGTCATATGTTTCAAACAAACAGGCATCGAACCCGAAGGCCAGCTCAACACGAAGCTGAGAAGAAAATCTGACCTCGCAGTCAATCATCTGTTTCAAACAAACAGGCATCGAACCCGAAGGCCGACTCAACACGAAGCTGAGAATAAAATCTGACCTCGCCGTCAGTCATCTGTTGCAAACAAATTGGCATCGAAATCGAAGGTCGGCTCAACATGAAGCTGAGAAGAAAATATGACCTTGCCGTCAATCATCTGTTTCAAACAAACAAGCATCGAACCCGAAGGCCGGCTCAACAAGAAGCTGAGATGATAATCTTACCTTGCTGTCAGTAATCTGTTTCAAACAAACAGGCATCGAACCCGAAGGCCATCTCAACACGAAGCTAAGAAGATAACCTGACCTGGTCGTCAGTCATCTGTTGCGAACAAAGAGGAATCGAAACCGAAGGCCGGCTCAACACGAACATGAGAAGAAAATATGACCTTGCCGTCAATCATCTGTTTCTAACAAATAGGCATCGAATTCGAAGGTCGGCTCAACACGAAGCTGAAAAGATAATTTGACCTTTTCGTCAGTCATCTGTTTCAAACAAACAGGCATCGAACCCGAAGTCCATATTAACACGAGGCTGAGAAGAAAATCTGACCTTGCAATCGGTCATCTGTTTCAAATAAACAGACATCGAACCCGAAGGCCAGCTCAACACGAAGCTGAGAAGAAAATTTGACCTCACCGTCAGTCATCTGTTACAAACAAACAGGCATCGAAACTGAAGGTCGGCTCAACACGAAGCTGAAAACAAAATATGACCTCACCGTCAATCATCTGCTTCAAACAAACAGGCATCGAACCCGATGATCGGCTCAACACGAATCTGAGAAGATAATTTGACCTTGCTGTTAGTAATTTGTTTCAAACAAACAGGCATCGAACCCGAAGGCCATCTCAACACGAGGTTGAGAAGATAACCTGACCTCGTCGTCAGTCATCTGTTGCAAACAAACAGGAATTGAAACTGAAGGCCGGCTCAACACGAACATGAGAAGAAAATATGACCTCGCCGTTAATCATCTGTTTCAAACAAACAGGCATCGAACTCGAAGGTCGGCTCAACACGAAGCTGAGAAGATAATCTAACCTCGCCGTCAGTCATCTGTTTCAAACAAACAGGCATCAAACCCGAAGGCCGGCTCAACACGAAGCTGAGAATAAAATCTGACCTCGCTGTAAATCATGTGTTTCAAACAAATAGGCATCGAACCCGAAGGCTGACTCAAAATAAAGATGAGAAGAAAATCTGACCTCACCGTCAGTCATATGTTTCAAACAAACAGGCATTGAACCCGAAGGCCGGCTCAACACGAAGCTGAGAAGAAAATCTGACCTCGCAGTCAATCATCTGTTTCAAACAAACAGGCATCGAACCCGAAGGCCGACTCAACACGAAGTTGAGAATAAAATCTGACCTCGCCGTCAGTCATCTGTTGCAAACAAATTGGCATCGAAATCGAAGGTCGGCTCAACACGAAGCTGAGAAGAAAATATGACCTTGCCGTCAATCATCTGTTTCAAACAAATAAGCATCGAACCCGAAGGCCGGCTCAACAAGAAGCTGAGATGATAATCTTACCTTGCTGTCAGTAATCTGTTTCAAACAAACAGGCATCGAACCCGAAGGCCATCTCAACACGAAGCTAAGAAGATAACCTGACTTGGTCGTCAGTCATCTGTTGCAAACAAAGAGGAATCGAAACCGAAGGCCGGCTCAACACGAACATGAGAAGAAAATATGACCTCGCCGTCAGTCATCTGTTTCAAACAAACAGGCATCGAACCCGAAGTCCATATTAACACGAGGCTGAGAAGAAAATCTGACCTTGCAATCGGTCATCTGTTTCAAATAAACAGACATCGAACCCGAAGGCCAGCTCAACACGAAGCTGAGAAGAAAATTTGACCTCGCCGTCAGTCATCTGTTACAAACAAACAGGCATCGAAACCGAAGGCCGGCTCAACACGAAGCTGAAAACAAAATATGACCTCACCGTCAATCATCTGCTTCAAACAAACAGGCATCGAACCCGATGATCGGCTCAACACGAAGCTGAGAAGATAATTTGACCTTGCTGT